>JAOEHY010003213.1:9874-50581 GCA_025447955.1 Psilopsiagon aurifrons | reverse complement strand
CAGCACAACCTCTGCTCTATCAGTGGGAAGTGCTCCATTTAGCAAATTTAAGTTTTAGAAACGCAAAGTGCAAACTATAATGCTCCCTATTGAATAAACAGTACAATTGGCTATGTTCAGCCAGGCTATATGAAAGGTGACATTTTGCCCAGGAATATTTCTCAGAAAATGAAGGATTTTTGGTGGTTATTTTTTCATAGATCACAACGGGAATTTCTGCACTAGTGAAAGGTGCCAAAAGCAGCTGCAGATAGTCAAATCCAATTTATTCCTCAGCATGAACCGTGAGCAGCAATGCAAGCCTCTGCAAACATGCCTTGAAAATATCCTTGAAAGTACCCTTTCCAGAAGTGAGCAGGGAGTTTCAAGTCCCAGCTCCATGAACATCTGTCTCTCAGACGCATTTGCCAACAAAGGTGTCCAAAGCAGCCTCTGCAGGGCATGGACATACTCATATGGGAACAGGGTGACATTACAGCTCATTTCACCTTGAGCAGACCAAGAAAAGGTGTTTTTCATACACTATACAAATATGCATGGAAAGATTTCATGCAAGCCAGGCACTGCTCATAAGCTGAGGTCCTGAGCTGCCACCTAGGTTGACAAGTTGCTTCTTGCTCCCTCTCACCCCATTCACCTCAGGACAGGGGAGAAAAGGAGGCTGTAGAGTGTAACAGGAAGAAAACCAGTCATCTTCATTAATTGAAAACAAACTGCAAAAGAAATGATTTCTGGATAGCTGTGCCTCTCTCAGTACACATTACTCACCTGCTGGACCTGCTGTTAGAGCTCAGTGGCTCATTTAGATGTAATGTTTTCCTCATTTTCTTGAGAAAGCACTTTCCTATCGAACTAACAACTCCATTCTACCAAGATATTTGTGAATCCCAGATCTTTCATTTGTTCTAGTAGTAAAGGAACAATGACAATTTCTACACCATGGTGTATCCCCATGCATCAAATATACCTAACTGTGCTGCTGATTGATAGGTAACATACAGCTTTCTTCAGCAAATTGCTGCTCATAGGAGCAGAGGTATTTTGCAATTAACACTGAAAGGATAAGTGGGATTATCTTGACTGCTGTACCAAGGGCCAATACATGACAGAGCTTTGAGTTTCCCAATTAGAGAGAAGAGAAAATAATTTGCTCAAAAACATCCTCTCTGGGACACCAGGAACAACAAAAATGGCTATTCCAGCATCTTGAACCCACAAGCACAGTAGTGCACAGAGCAGTGAGAGGTAGAGGGTAAGATCACCTACTCCAAGGGTGGACTCAAAAAGATCAGAAGAACAGCAGAACCACAGCAAATCCTGCAACCAAGACGTTTTCCTTTTTAATCCCTTTCACAGAACTGAGGATCTCTTGCATCATGAATTCCTTTCTATGAAAACACTAATTTCTCATCCTTTTTTTAAATTAATCCATGAAGGCAGATGTTCTGCTTTGGGTAGGATTTCCAGCTTTTGATAGCTGCTCCTTCCAGTTATTTAACAATGTAAATTATAGTCACAGTGCCACGTCTTCATTCCACCAGTCAAAGGATTTTGCCTCCCACAATGAATTAGAAAATGCACATTAGGAAAAAGCTGGCAGACAGATTATTGTGATTATCTTAGCAGCAGGTATTTAAAGCTCATTGTCACTTAAGCTTCTTGCCAATGCCCAAATTCTTTGTCACAGTCATAAGGTTTGTGCTGCTGGGATGTTGCCTTGACAAGCCATCTCCTCTGTTGGTGATGCTTCTTGTTTAGACCTTGTGAGTGTGGCTCAGCATGGGATGAGGCAGTGCCATGGTGACATAGGCTATTCATGTGAAGGAGACATGACCTGCCATCTGCTCATCCCGTATTTTATGGTCTTTAAATCGCATAGTAATAATTTCTTGGCTGTCATCCTAGAAGGAGACACAGGCAGTGTGAGTTCAGTCAACCAGCAAGGCGGAGGTGAGCTGAGCTTTCAGGCATTAAGGAAGAGAATTATTCAAACATTAGATGTTTGAAAGGTGCTTTCATGCTATGTATGGGTAAGAAGAGAAGAAAGGAATATTCTTCTGACCTCCAGCTTTCTCTTCAGTATTTGTTCACTTTGTACTGTGCTACAATATGAAGTGTTTCTGAAGGGGGGTGCTCAGTGATCAGAATTTGGTCTGGACCCCACTTGGGAGAAGTACAGTGACCAAGTGAGATTCAACCCTTGAAAAGGGTTGAAAAAATAACTTCCCATCACTCAAATATCTGTAGTTTAAAAGTATGTTTGCTCTGAAATTGCCAGGTATGTAAGAAAATATAAGGAAGTTTAGGGCCAGCTCTGATCACAGGACTATCATCTTACATTGACCAAGTCTGAGGTTTTGAATATAAACCTACAACCCAGGCACAGTTCCAGGGAATGCATAACATCAAGAGGCCTCTTGGGCACTGGAGGCTGAGCCGCAAGATGACTATAGCTACTGAATACAAACAGCAGGTCAAAAAGACAGTGGGGAGGGCAGGACATGAAGGCCCAATCAGAAACAAGAGACAGCCTGTTTGCCTCTACAGAAGGCTGCAGTGGACGCACTCAGGAGGAACTCTGCTCCCAGCAGTCGTATCCCAGGCAGGGGTTAGCATTCCCAAGGGAGGGGAAGACATATCTAAAAGAGCAAATGCTGGGGTAGAAGACTGAAGTCAGACAAATCAAATTGTATTTTATGCCCTACTTTTTCCTCATTGAACAAATTAATAGCAATTACAAAATCTCAAAAGCTAAAGGTCACATTTTTAAAGGGAAGCAAGAACATATAAATAGCTGTCCTTCACAGGAAAACAGTCTTATTAACAGTACAGACAATGCAAGCACTGGAGCAAAGCCTAAAGAAGTAGAGGATGCTGGCAACAGAGTCATATCATTTGGGTTTCCTTTAGGTTTAAATGCCATCTTCTCTCTGTGAAGGTAAATTGTTGGCTCTTAAGGACAAGAAAGTATATTTTTTGTTTCTCAAGACAGAGAGAAAGAAGGCTTCACAAGACATTTGTCCAGCAGTGGTTAAGCTCAGCTCTCTGCATAGTCCATTAATGACTTGTTTACACCTAGATCTGTCCCTCCTTGATTGTTGCAGTGGTGTAGTCTAGCTCCAGAGTGTGTGTGCACAGATTTAGTCAGTACCTGCCCCCCAGTAGCTTTCACATGCTGACAAGGTCATAGGGACAACAGAATTGGTGGCACTTATCTTCTGGCCTCTCAGCTATTCCAGGTCACTGCCTCACGAAGGATTTTGCACCAAATCATCTACAAGTGTGGATGATACTTTCCTTGGCCTTTGGTTTTGCACAAGGCAGAAATCAGTTATTCAGAATGCCTTCATGAGTGGAGCTGACAGCACAGCTGGGGTGATGACAGAAGGAAAGATCTGTTGTTTTTTAAAGTAAGATTTGGGGGTTGCAGCAGCAGGAGCAGCAAATGTCCTGTGTTCAGCAGAAATCTTGACATGAGGGTCATTCCCTCAGAGAGCAATCAGTATGGTAGCAGCAGTTAATAACACCAATTTTTCTGTTGGTGGACAGGGGAGTGCCAGGAGGCACTGATAGAAATCAGCTTTTTAAGGGAACATGTGGGGACAAGGAACATTGAAGGGAACATTAATGTACTACCCAAAGCACCATCACACAGGGTAGCAACAAGAACTGATTCACTCAAAGGAAAATTAACTGCAATACAACTTACACAGAACCTCGCTCAAAGAAGTAGGACCACACGGGTCTGCCCATGGAGAGCAAAGTCTCAGTGGTGTCTCACATTTGCGCTATTTGAAGGAAGAGGCTGCTTCAGAGATCCTCATCACTGTGGTGTCCCCTGTGGACTTTATATCCAGAGCCAGTTAGCCACAGGCTAGTGGGTCAGGAGTCAAGAACCAAGAATGGAAAAGTGCTCCCAAATGAAGCCCTCAAACCACTCTCCCTGCCAGCCCAGCTCCACCACTTGAGAGAGCATTAGACAAGCACAAAATCGGCACCCTCCTCCATTATTCATCACAGCCACAGCCAACCAACATCATCAAAAATACTCCCTTGTTTCAGCAGGATTTGAATCACAGCCAGTTAGTGCCTGTCCTGAACACCATTTAACAACTACAAAGAGCCTGGAGATGCATATTCTTATTATTTGCCCTCACCTCTGTGTTCCAGCATGTTCTAAACCTGCTTACAACTGCAATGAGAGCAGCATTTGTTTTTTCTCAGTATAGACTTTTTCTGCCTCACTGGAATTTGGGTTGCAAGTCCATCACTTCAGCATCACAGCTTCCCATGCAGTCAGCATTAAAAGACATTTTTTCTCTTTCACAACTATAATTTCAATACCAAATCAGAAAAAGTTGGTTTTGACGAAGGCTCCAAGCAGCAACACATGAAGGTGCAAAGGTTTTCAAATATGCTTTAGGAGCTGTACAACCTGATCCCCTAAGATTTGACAGTAGAACTACTAATCCTTAAACCAAGTCTGAAAATTTACTGCTTTGGGGGGGACTCTGAGATATAAATAACAAAATACTTTAAACAGAAACATCTAAATATGCCAATAACTCACATACCACCTGGGACCCTGACACAGAACAGTAAATATTGATTCAAATTGAAGTTTAGTTCCTATGCAGTGAGGAAATATCCTCTCCAGACCTTAATAGTTATCTGGAGAACTTCTTTTTCACATAACTAGTGCCTTAACATTTAATAAAGTTGGCAATTAACTACTGTGTTGAATTTAATCTCCTGAAAATCTTGGTTAATATGAAAAATGTCAACAAGAACTATTTTGGTAGAGGAGATGGAGAAAGGCATAGAGAAAGCAACTTTTAAACTCTATGCATTTATTTAGCTGGTCCTATCAATAAGTTTTCAGGAACAGCTGCCATCCTCAAGCATCTGCTTGTACAAAAGGCTAAAAGGGCCAAAGAGTTAAAACAGAACTTTCCTCCCCAGAGCCCTGGTGCTTTTGCTGCTTTGGTTCAAAAACAACCTCTGGCTCAGTCATAGTTTTATCACCACTGTTTAAGCATTTTCTTCTTGTTGACTTTGAATTGTGGACTTTTTAACTAGTGCTATCATGACATCACTAGAGCATGTGTGTGAGAGCAAGTTTACTGCCCAACAGCCTCTACAATTACATTCAACACTGTAGGAGGAATGGGTACCCTTTCTTTTCCGGGGGTAGGGGAAATAGAAGAGGAGATTTAAAGGTCAAATATGTTGCTGCCTCCTCTCAGTGAAAGGTACTAGGGGAGTTGGAACCTGAGCAGAGACTGAGAAGTATTTTTAAAAGGAAGTTGAAGACATCAGACTTCATTGCTAGGGCACTTGGAATTCTATTGTACCTTACATTCTCCTAAATCCTAATCATTCTCTCCTTATGGGGAGAATAATGATTAGGACATGAAAGTTTGCAAGAAAAACTTACTGGGAGACAGAACCTAGTTCACCTAATGACTAAAGAACTCAATCAAGCCAACATCCCCCTGTATTTATTTTTCTGTCTGCATACATCACAGAGATCCCTAGCAAGAGGAGAATGTGAGCTGTCAGAGCATGCCACCACTGCATTTCTTAGGGTACATACATCATCTTCTCAGAAAGAAAAGGGATTGGATTTCTTACTGCTATTTGGTCCATAGATTTGATCTGTAAATAAGATTCCATTTAAGTCTATTAAAGAACACCAAATAATAACAGAACTACTAGACATATTCCATCTAAAGTACAGCAGGAAAATTTAGATTACTAAAATAGCAACTATCCAAAATTAAATAAAATGTTCTTTACACATCAGCACTGGTTCCTTTAGTATTAGTTAAAATACCAGTCCAGTATCCCACATTCACTCTCTATTTGTAATAAGTCTTCATGTACTAAGACAAAATGCCATGCCATTATACCCCATGACCAAAACCCATTGCAATGCAAGTAAAGTTTCTCAATAACTTCAACGAACATATCAAATGTACTTTGTATCTCCACTATATTGCAAAAGGCCTGACAGCTCTGGCTTCTTGTTTCTATTTTGTTTTGATATGTATTCTAGGCTCATGTTACAAGTCAGATTTTTGTCTCACTCTGATACTTCAGAATCAAGAGGAAAAACATTCCAGTGTCACCTCAAGGTAAGTCAGGCAGAAGAAGAGAATGAGGTCCAAAGACTTCAATATTACCGATTAAGTCAAGGGTCCTATGCAAAGGCATCTGAAGCTGAAATGTACTCTGATAGTTCAAAGAAAACCCACTGACAGCATTAGCTTCTTCTTTAGAGTTAATGGTGTCTTTACCCAGTCTTTGCCCATCAGCAGCATCTCACATGCTTGGGCAAGAATTCAGATAAGCTTCTTTATGTTATCTAGCAGCTAATACCAAACAAGTAATAAAACCCAATCCTAACTGATGCCAATTGCAAACAGCACAAGCTTGGCATGCTGTGAACAGTATAAGAAGGTTATCTTAGCCACCGGAGCACACAGCTTTCCCTGATAAAATGGCAAGTCCCTATACAAGAACACATGGTCAAGATACTCATTCGAACGCTTTTATTCAGGAGCTACTTGAGCATCCCCACACCTGCCTCTCCAGCAACATGGCAAGTCTTAGCCTACTGTTAATTTTGGGGCTGCAGCATCTCACACCATCCTGATGTAGCAGGATGTGTACTGCATTTGGAGGGAGCCGGGTTAAAACAAAGTCAGGTTTTAAGAGGGAGGAAAGGAAGGTGTAAGCTATGAGGTTACTGGTGTGCAGTTACAGTGCTGTGACTGGATCACTACAGGTTCCATCTCCCACAGGTCCTGTATCCATCTCCTGCTACAGGTCCTCCATCAAGTAGTAGTGATGGCAAACAGTAGCATGTGAATTGCTCCTGCTGAATGAGACTTTAATTTCAGGCAAATTAAGAGAAACACAGAGTGAGACCTCACAGATTATTGCAGCTGGGATAACTCTTTACCTTTCCTTGCCAGAAATGTCAACACAAACAGGGTGAGAGAGGAACTCAGGAGAGTTGCTGGTATTTGCCAGCTGGCTACATCAAACTTTGCATGATATGTGATAGCAGACATGCCACACAGCCTCTCGTCAGCCAGCTTCTCTCTTCTGTCAGCCTCATTACAAGTAAAAATCAATGATGTTTCAAAAAAAAGTATGTACCTACTTACTTGTTTCTTCTTTTGGGGGAATCTGTCCAAAGAAACCAAGAGCAATTCTCCCTGTACCTACCCTTCAGATACAAAGAGAGCAAAAGTGAGTAGGAATCCAATGTGAGAGGGATTCATACACTAAAACACAGAAATCACCTGCCTTGCGCTTGATACCCATCTAAAAAGTGAGGTCAAGGGCAGGCAGCCAACAGGAGATGCAGGTTAGCTTTCATGTAAGATGCAGAAGTGGTTCAGAGAGGGTGGTCTACAGCACAGAAATTGAGGCAGCCCCTTTCCCCAGTCTACCCAGGACTAAACACCTCCTGCAGAGTCAAGGGCATCAGGCCATGCACTAAATGACATGTTGTTTTGTCCCATATCACCATCATCTGAAGTCCTGCATCCTTGTGAGAGCACTCAAGTGCATCCCCATCTTAATAACCATGTAGCTTGTGATGGAACCTGTTGTTTGAATTAATCCATTATTGGTGCATTTAGTAATTTAGACTTTTGTAGTAAACGAAATTTACAGAAGGATGGAATATGATTTGTTTGTGCTCCGATTCACAGAATACGCTGTGGCACATTGTTCCTTCCCAATAAATCACACAACCTGCTGCTGTGTCTCATGCCCTTCAATATATTAAATGCAATAGTCTCTTTAATATTCTTTAGCACAGAGGAGTATCTCACATTGGCTATGGAGATTGCTCCAAATGTCATTGAAAGTCAGCAGTCAAAATCCCTAAAGTACTGAATGTCATTGACAATATTACAGAGCATGGACAGATGAACATGATGTCAAGCTTGGTGTCTGCTCCAGAAGCTGGAAGAAAGGCATTGCTCAGAGAACAGAAGCTTGTGCAGGATGGGGACTGTGCAGCAGAGGGATTCCTGGAGCTACTCTCATGATAACTATTAAATCACAAATCCTCATTTTACAGCAATGCTAGTTAGTTTTCTAGGAATCATCCCTTAGGAAATGAGGCTCTCTCATCAAGAGGGCAGAACTGGCTATTCTTTTAAGGCCATATTGCAATTTTGAAGTATTATTGAGCTACTGCCACACAGAACAAGATAAGGTTGCATAGAAAAGCACTGCGCTGATCTCCACAGCATGCTGCCTCTATGCTGGTTCCCCCAGCAGCTCCGGTGCTCCCTACCCCTTAGAAATGCCCTGACGACCTTCAAGGAAATCAAAACTGAAACATCACCCCCTGTGCTTGTGAAGCTGAGCTGGGTACTTCTGTCAGTAATCTTGCATGCATGAAGATGTCTGTGGAGCTAATGCCAACCGCCTTGTCTGACTTGGTGCCTGAGCAGAGGTCACAAAACATCCGTAGGGGTTGGACCCTTCCAGCAGGAACCATGTCAAAACAATAATGACGTGTTCCCCCAACCTGATCACTAGACACTGGCATAAGAGATTAAGCAGGGGAAGAAGGTCCACCTGCCACTTACAACCAATTTGCCCAGGAGAGAAGCCAAGTACAAATGCCAAAACACCTTTCAGAGCTGTACCTGCTCACCTGCCACATAACCTCTCAAGCAGGTCTAACAGTGCCATCTACTGACTGCTGCTTCGACAGTTTCCACTCCACCACCCAAGTACCAAGGGACAATTCTTTAATTTTAATTGTTCACAAGAGAGATGGTAGAGATATATGCTACCACTGAGCCAAAGACAGCTGAGGAGCAAGAAATCTTTTGGGTTTCACTAATTGCTGCTGCTGTTTTACTCCAGATTTAGGCACCATTACAGAGTCACAACACAAATCAGTCAAACTTCAGCCATGGAAGCAGTGATAGACATAAGTATGCTTTTAAAAGCCACAATAACATGAGATAATCTTAGCTTATTTTAATTAATAGAGGTAGAATGAACTAATTTCTGATGCCAGTGCAGTTGGCCTGTGAGCTGCACTAATCTAGAAAGGCAGCCAACATTTTGACAAGGTGAACATTGTGGCACATGTTACACCTAGATGGTTTTAGTGGGGGGCAAAGATATCAAGACCAGAGACTAGCAAATCAGCACCAGTCTGAATGCCAACACTTCCATCTTCATTAGCCAGTGCTCACTTTTGTGTTAATGGCTGATTATGAGCCAGCACAGACAGACTTCAGAAGGGCCATATGCAACTCTGTAACAAGAAAAGTATAAAAGCAAGATTTAGAGTACAGAGGAGAAAACACTCTAGCCAACTTTTATACCAAGTCAGGCAACAAAATCACCACAGGCAGAAAGCAACAGAATGCAGTAAAACAAAAATTGGCATCTCTCCTTTTTGCATCCTGTGCTGTTTCCAAATACTGTGAGGAATGCAGATCGGGAGAGATATCAGAGGAGTTGTGGCTGCAGCAGTGATGGAAAGAGCTGCCAGTATCGCACTGCTAAGCCCAGCCCTTTGCAGTTGCTGGCACAGCCAGTGACATTTTCTGTCCTGCTCCCATTCATTTTTTCAGCTCCTGTAATATTTACTAGCTGGACAGGCTGGGTGATGATTTGGCAATCAAGTGCTTTGCCACACAACCTCTACCAGCACTACAAGACACAAGCTACATGGCCAGCATGTCCTGGCTTCCCATCCTTGTGCCCAGCTCCTCACTTTTGGGCTGCCTAATCCCTCACATCCCAGCCACAAGCACTTTTCATTTGCAAGTTTTGAGTCACGTTTTCTGCTGCCTGCAGTTCACGTTGAATGGGGAACCTCTCTCTATACATTAGCCAATGAAGAAACTAAGAGATTATGAATTCCACTCGCACATTGTGAACTATTTGTTCTGGTCAAAACAGGAATTATTTAGTGGAGAAACTCACAAACTATGCATTGAATTGTTTGAGAATTTAGCAATCTGCTTACAGGCCATTTTCAGACAGAACAAAGCAGGAATTCATCCAATAACTTAATTAATTGCAAGTTATTTTCTCTTGTGTAATGGAAGGACTTTCCACTGAACTGTAGCTCCTATCCAAAGATTTCAGAAAGCTTTGTACACTATAATGCAGCAATACAACTATGCTGTCAGAAAGGAGAAATTTGCTCTGCTATAGAAAGTGAGAAAAATGAATGAAAGCTGGCACTAAAAAAGTGATTAAAATAGCCAAAGTGGTGAGAAACTGTAAATTGTGACTTTCACATAATGAGGGCTCAAAAGATTTGTGTGATTTTTTTTTTTTTTTTTTTTTTTGTCCTGGCCAGAGATGGGGGGAGGGAAAGAGATTTGCCCTTCCCCAGGCAATCCCAAGAAGTGAAGTTGAGATTTTGACATTTTCACAAACAAACAGCAACAAACAAACAATCAGCTTTGAGAAGTCTCATCTGTTATCCTGAACTGTTTCTTGCAGAGTCAAGGAGGTTTGCCAAACATTTTAAAATGGAAACTTAGAATCCTGTTTCTACAGTTTCAGATGATACCCAGCAAAATCCAGTTTGGAAAACCTGCAGAAACCAGCACTTCCCTGTGACTTCCCTTTCTGAAAAATATTGAGCCCAGTCTCTGATTCCAGAGAAACTGTAATCAGAGACCATCTGCCAGTAAAACTAACAGAGAGATGTGCAAGCCTGAGCACAGCCACAGTTAACTGTCCCTCTCAGGCCAGCAGCTGGGAGCAGTATGGCTGTTAGAAGGTGGACCCTGGGGTGGGAAGGTGCCCAGCTGAGTTCAGAGCACAGCCTGCCCATCTTCCTGCTCCTGCCGCCCTGCAGAAGGTACAGACACTGTATGTAGGTGTGCAGAGTTAGGTGTGCAAAGTTAGGTGCACAGGCCACCTACAGCCTTTAGCCATGCTCAGCAAGCACTTGCTATGGTCAGGAGATTTCTTTATGTGCAGCATCTCACCCAAGACATTTCAGCAGAGCAATTAACTCTGGGAAGGGCTTTGCTCTTTCCAGTGAAGTCGAGGTTAAACATCAGCAGATACGTGTCTTGTTTTCTGGGCTGTCCAGGGCTGACGGTTGCACTTTACTGTGATCCATGCAGCACTGTGTGAAAAGTACAGGTTACGACAGCTGTCAGTTATAACAACCAAAAATAGCCATTTACAGCTTGAGCAAAGTCTCAGACAAAGCAAGGCCTTAATAACGGTTACAGATGAATCCCTGTTCCAAGAGAGGCCTGTACAAGACAAGTAGATAACATTTGTGCTCACAGATAAAAGAGATGTCTCAGTTCTCTGCTATATGCGAAGTGCTCTGCAGAGCTAGTTGTTGATCACTGGGTAATGATGCAAACCTGACTCAGTGCAGTTTAGTATTGAGTTTGGAAATGCTTATTTTGCTTCCTTGGGGAAGGAGGTTTGATATGTCACCAAAGACTACTCACTTTCTAATGTGAGAATGCCAGTTTGGAGCTGAGTAGCTTTACATGGAGAGGTGACAACATAACACACAATGAATACAGACAGAGGGATTTTTAACCCTTTGAAGTAACACCACCAGACAGTTCAACTTCATTCAGGCGACTTTGAGAAATAAGGCCTAAAACACATATCAGTATTCCCTTCCTAGTCCAATCAAAACTCCCCCACAATCTTTACTGTCAGGCATAAAATAGAGCTTGCACAGTAAAGTATTTCTCTAAAATGCATTCTTATATTTAACTTGCTTTCAGAAATGCCTGACTAGAAAATCATGTCAAAAGATCATTATGCTTTTAGCAAAGTTAAAATTTCAGAAGAGGCTGTTCAGTTGTTTTAATCACTTACTCTACTTCTAAGTTCCTATTGTATAAATAAAATACTTTTTAATTGTTACATAAATTAATTTCACATACAAAAGTGAAATCAAATACTTCAATTAAGGTTTCTGTGGTAGAAATATCCTCACCTAGATGGGGATATTTTCCTTTTTCTCAAAGGAAAGCATTCTCAAGACTCAGAAAATCATTTTCCATATTTATCTCAGCATAGAAGGAGCAGCTTTGAGACGAGGGGGAATGGAAATGTGCTGCTTTAGCAGATCAGGATGTCCTGGGCAGAAGTGGTGAACCTTCTGGACTCAGTTCTCCTTGGCTCCTTCACTTCTGGACTCCTGCCCTGCCCAGCCTCCAGCCCTCCTGCTCCTCCTCCATGACTGCTTCAGTGCCAAGGCCAGGCCTCCACATTCGCCCCCATGTCCTGCTGGACTGACATGCCGGTTTATGAGGCTTTACCTCCCACCACTGGACCACTTCCCACAGGACATGCTGTGCCCTACCAATGCTGCAGCCACCTTCATTTTACCCAGCTCTTCTCTCTGCCCCAGGCACATGTCAGAACATACATGCAGAGAACACAAAGGAGCTCGCTTATCACTTTATGGCTAATCAGACAGATTTTAATTTTTTGTCCCAGCAAAAACCCCACACCATCTTAAGCCTGGGCCTGAAGATATATTGTGGATGCTGTATCACCATCACCTCAATATTCCCAGTTCAGAGAGAAATACAGTAATTTTCCAAAGAGCTACCACAGGATTTTTTTGGCAACAAAGCATAGGTGACATCAGTAGCCCAAGAAATTCCACAGACTGCAAACAAACAAACAAAAACCTCTCAGAATTCAGCCTGGCTCTGGCTCTCAGAACATCTGCTTTAGAAAGGTGATTTTAGTGGCTACTTAAAAGCAGAGCAAACTTTGGTTGTCACACAATCAGCACAGCCAACTAAATTAGAGGAGCTTATTTATGTGCCTAACAAGTTCGAATCTGCAGAAAAACCTGCTGGGAGCGATTTGAAAAGACTAATGAGACTTTTCTCATCACCGACTGGGTATATTCTCCTTTAGAGGTTTATGAGCATGTCATTTAGTTTCACTACAGCTTTTGCAAAATCATTAATGAACTTGTGAAAACAATTAGAGAGATAAAAGGGCAAGAAATGTACGTGTTAGCCTGAAACCTGTGATAATACTGAGTAGGCAAAGCAGAGGAGAAAGCACTGCTTTGAAGGCATCAGATGCAAGATCCTGATGTTTCATGCCTGTTAAAATTATATTTTCTAGTTTTGTTCCTGCTAAGCCTAAAGTGGAAAAATATCTTTGTAGAACATGATCATGGAGACTCTGTTGTTTATTAAAACAAGGACAGCAGAACAATCTCATTAGGGTAAACAGAAGACACAAACTTCAGGCCATATAAAATGCACCTCATTAATATCTGCATAAACTGAATGGCAGGGGCATGAATACTATAAAGACTGGATCCAGCTTTGATCTTTTGAAGCTACCTTTGAATAACTACATATTGCAGAAGAAAAGCAAATGTTCAAAGGGAGAAAGGATCTAGAATCACAGGCTCGGTATCATGCAGGTCTTTTCTTATTTTGGGGGCACATAGGTTATTTTGGCAAATAAACCCACCAAACACTGTGATCAGTGAATACATCAACTTTTTTCCCTTGAAAAGGCATTTTCTCCTTGTGTACCAAGCTTACAGGAATGGACATGGAGAAAGCCCTGTTTTCCTTTAGAATGTCACGTTCCCACCCTACAAGTGATCCCACCTTATGACCCCCTCTCTCCAGCAGCACAAATGCCCTTTGGCTTCAGGAACCACGGTCTGTGTGCATTGGAGCTCTGAGCACCAGCATATCAGAGACTTCCCAATGTGAATCAAAGGCCTGGGACTGAACAGCACACAGTCCTGTCATGAGTGCACCATGGGACCAACCTGCAGACAGGTGACCAACCCCACTCCAGCTGTCAAAACACTCCCCTGCCTCCCCAGCAAATTCCAGCTGCTTAGCAGACCTCAGCCTGTCTCAAGCAGCAGAGGCAGTTCCTGCTCTTCAGCTCAGTGCCTGTGTTCCATCCAAAAGCATAAACCTCTTTATTTATATCTATCTCCAGTACAAAGGAGCAACCAATTAATTTAGAGAGACTGCTGAGAGCAGAAGAGAAAGTAATGACCATCTTTCTAAAATTACTAGCTTGCCCTTCTTATACCAGTTTTTTCCCCCTGTATATAAACACTACAGTATTCTCAGCCGTGAGCAGCTCAGCCTGTGCCTCAGCATTCACCATGCACTCATGCAAGTGGTTTCTCTTATTTGCTACCTTCTCTGATCAGGACTCTGAAGCTCTCAGATGTACAATCATTAATTTAGAAAATAGAGACTGCAACATTCACTTCTTCCCTTTTCCCTTGGAAACACTGCAAATTTGACCAGCTATGTGGCAAAAATATAGGTCAATATAGGCAAAAAAAACAATGCCAATTTTGGATGAAAAGTGCAAGCTGAACATAAACTGCAATAGAAACTTGCTGTCTCTGGGAAAGTCTGAAAATCAAGTCCCTTCTCTGGACGTTAATGACCTGAAACTGGCAAATTGGGATCACAGTCGTCTGTCCCAATCACAGCCTGATAGCTTAGGTAATGTCTGAAAAGCATTTGGACCTCAGGAAGGGGAACATTTTCAGTGTGGTTTCATTTCTTAGGTAACTAAGTCACTTTCAGAAATAGAGTTTGGCTGCCTCAGCCATGCCATCATTCATAAGCGGTTTAACCTACTTGCTGGGCTCTCTTTTCCAGTACCTATGGCCAGTTCCAGTTTGGGCCCAGAGTCCCAAAGCAAGTACAGTGAACTCCCAGCTGTGAGTCAGGTCATCCTGCAGAAAAAGAATGAGTACAAATGGCTCAGAGTCAGCATACACTGATAGAAAAAAAAGGACATTTTACTATTCCCTACATCCATACTACCTGGACTTGACTAAGCAGGATTGGTCCACAGCCCAGAAAAAGTACTAGAAATCTTGGCAATGACTTGAGTGAATTTGAGTCATGCTCAAAGGCTCACAGGTTTTGGCGGTGAGTGAGAAACCCCAGCTAGAGTCTTCTGCCTCTAGGATACTCTTCTAGGAAGAGCTGCATGGTGTCATTTGCTGCAGCAATCAGCATCTTGCATGGACTGCCTTTGTGCTCACCATCTGACACTGCAATCACTCCAGAAATCTGCTCACTCCAACATCTGTTCCACTATATCAGTATTTGGCCCACCCCCTATGTCTGGTAGGGAAAATTGCATTGAAAGATTCCATTCATCAGACGTTCCTCCTTTCCCCAACACACTCCAGTCTTCTAATTGCCTTGTTTGGATTCTCCTCTCATCCCTCAAACCTCCCTGATGGGAATAAAATACACAGTAGGTGACAACTTTCAAGTCATTTTTATGTCATGCCTGATAGCTGCTGTAGGAAGGTTATTGATACTGCTATTCTTTCATTTTAATTTTACCTATATATTTCTGCCCCCAGTAAACCCTCTATATGAAATTATTTTCTGAACTGTTTTCAGCCTGCTCCTGATGTTGCTCTCAGAATGATCTGAGGATGGATAATACAGCTGTCATTTCTCCAAGCTCCACTGCCATGCTTTGATAAAACCCAAATCGTGGTTTTGATGGTGCCAGATTTTACAAGCCTATTAAGCTGCCTCTGCCAAGTGATGGTTTTCTCTTTACAAGCTCTGGGCTGACACCAGGTTTCCATGCTCTCCACAACATTTAATATCTCATCTCCTCCCAACCGTCTGCCATTTATGGTTTTCAATCTGACTGTCATTAAGCAAACTCAGATGACGAAACCTGCATAGCCATAAGGAGCAATCACCTTATTTGTTCTCAAGCAGGGTGTCAAGGAGAAATATTTGTGTTTAAACAGAAAAAAAAACTCTGAAAAACAAAACCAAAAAAAAGAAGATATCCCGTCTTCTGGTTCAGATTTCTATATTGGGCTTTTTCTGGCAAAATATCTCCATTCACCAAAGCATTTAAAACACATTTTAGTCCCTCCTAAATCTGAGAAATTAGAACCCAAGTATATGCTCAAGCACTGCATTGACAACCCAGCAGCATTAGAAAGACTCTGCAGGCAGCAGAGAGGCAGAACAGGTGGGAAGAACGAGACCTGTTCTTCCTTCCAGCACTGTCTCATTACTGTCAGACATTTACTATTCTGATGTGCAAACTGGGTCTTTGCAGCCAATATCTGTCCTTCTCTGGTCCTTCTAGATTTTGCTAATGTGGGTTGTACTGTACAGGAGGGCAGACACATCATTTAACCTTTAATTAAACATCAAATCCAGGCAATGCTACTCACTTCCTGAGAGTTTTCAAGGGGTTAATCAATTCTTGTGGAAAGTGGCCAAATAACAGAGAGTTCATAGTAAAGAAAAATATTAATCATAAACAGAGATGGCTCTTCTGTACAGCAGAACAGGCTGCCCAGATGGTTGCTTTGAACCATATTCAGTAGCTCCTCACTGCAACTGCCTATAAAAGCTCACATGCCTCAAACGAGCCATCTCAGCAGCACCCTAATGCCTTCATGATACCAGACCCAGCTTCCTTGCCACATTCCCATCCCCACCTTTCCCTTGATAGACAGCAAAACCCCAGAAGAAGCGAGAGCAGTCCCCATTCCCCACTTTGCTGAAGCCTAGCCAAACCTGAAGACATTTTCTAGCTCAAAATTTTCTAACATTGACAAACAATTAAGTTGCAAAGCAAATTGTTGTGAGATGGAAGTCATAGGGAGAACTTTCCCATGTCCATGAGTGCTAGTAACACACAGACAACTGACATGAGAGAAAACAGCAACCTGGCAGGCTCTGCCAATATCCATGAGTGCCACGTAGCCCCAGATCCCAACCAGACCTGCTGAACTGTTCGCATAGGTAAGCACAGGCTTTGCTGGATTACCACTGCCGAATACAACACAAGGCTGTAGATTTGGGACCCAAAAACACAGTGTGTTTACAAGAGAGAAAACAAGGATTCAGAGAAGAAAGTAATGATCTCTGCAGCGCTGATGCCATTCTTGCGTGACTGAAGAGCCAGGCAGCATGAGAGCAACCTTAACTTTGCACATAGACCTAAGTCCGTAGAACTGCACCCAGACCAAAGAGTCAGCTTTCAGAGAATAGGAAGACGTGGAAATGAGTTTAAATGAGAATTGAAAGGAAACCAGGGTTTGGAGAACAATTCCTGCAGAAACAGACACAAGGAATTTAATGTGTCTGAATAAAACAAAGGGACAACTCAGTTGATACTCACAGGTACTTGCAAAAAGAAGAGCTAGCCAAAAGGAAGCCTCATCAAAATAGGACCCAATGGGCAGAAACTGAGGTCAAACAAATTCAGCTTTGAAATAAAAGCTTGTTCCCCACCACTGAGAGCAATTAAACCATTGGAATGGCTTCCCTGGGGAACTGTCAGACTTCCCCACTGGGAAGTACAGCACTGCTGGGTGATATACTTTAATCTGCTTTGTCTATCCCTACACATTCATGTGTGCCAAACACACATATTGCAGTGGTCCCATCACACATGGCCTGCCTCAAGGCTAAGGGCCTTTTTGGCTTACATGTGTCCTGCTGTGAAACAAGAGCCTGAAGCCAAGAAGCATCTTCCCTAGCCCGAGATTGGCTCTCACTCCCCTGGCAGGGCCTATAAGAACCTGGGGAACTCCAGAAAACACCAGCCTTGGAGCTCCTGAGCTGTGGTACTCAGAAACAGATCCTATTTATTTTTTTACAGCAATGTAATTTGCTGAAAAAAAATGTATATTCACATGCTCGTGAGTGAAGCACACAATTAGTAATGCAGACTGCAGGTCTCTCCAGCCACTGCCCCCACTTCTTTACTTTCTTAGGAACTTCTCTCTCATTGGGTGAACTCTCTGGAAATGGCTGTAGCTCCAGAGATGCTGGGCCTAACTATCTTTTGCTCATAAAACACTCATCTCCCAAAGGCCACATTCTACTCTACAGACCTCTAACATGGCAGCTCACCACAGAGAGATCATCTCCCCCCCCCCCCCCGTAGAACACAGCCTGTGAGCAGACCTCACCTCCAAGCCTGCCTGAAAGGGCTCTCCCAGCCCTGCAGTCACAACAAAAGCCTAGTACTCTGAACTGGTGTAAGGAATAGACAGATTGATACAACCATCTATGCCACCTACTGTTAGCCCACTTAGAGCATCCCCAAACTGTACACTGCACCTGCATCGTGGAACCAGCTCATTTTCCTAAACACTGTGGCAGTGTTTGTCACTGGGACCATGCTTCCTGAATGAAATGATACAACACCAGACCAGAAGTCTGTACTGTGACTAGCAAAACCACACTTGCCTTCAATGCAAGGATCAGGCACCGCACTTCACTTTAAATTCTTCCATCCCAAGCCTTCCAGGTACCTTGCAGAGGCCAGTTACAAGTCAGACAATATTGCTTATTCATTTCCTTTTCCATTCATTAAACATATTTCCATCCAAGAGACTTAGCTCCAACTTGATAAGCAACTGAGCCACATTTACACTTGCTCCCAAATCACTGACTCCCCAGTAACCACTTTAAGATGGCAAGAGCAGCAAGTTAAGTGGCAGTAATTTTCCAGCATGAAAAGATGATACCTGCGTATTCTACTTCAGATTTTCCAGTGCAAGGTTGAGCCGTTTCTTTTTATGCATTGCAGGTGTCTTTCAAGCATACAGCAAGTTGTTTTGTAACAAGCTGGAATATCCTGCTTGATGAGATCTCTGATCAAATTCTTATTTTCCTCCAGCTGGGCCAGGGCGTTCTGGCTTTGACACAATGAGAAAAGCACACACATTTCCCATAACATATATTGCAAAGACTCAAGAGACCACGCTGGCAGATGCAGTGCCAGGTATCCACCCCTCTCCAGCAGGTTCCTTCCCTTCCTACCAAACTGTCCAAAAGGGGACATTCCTCTCTCTGCCTCCCCCAGCTTAGGAGTGCAGCACAAGTCATGGTCATCGCACGTGACTACATGGGTACTTTGCCTATCTATCTGACCCACAGTACAACACGATGGAAACAGCTTGTGTCTTACACCAAGGAGGAGCAACATGTGCACCACGTACCCTATACAGATCTGTCTTTCAAGAGCAACCACCAGCATGTGACACAGCAATGCAGCCAGTGTTGCAGCCAGAAGAGTTCAGTTGTCAAAACCCACAGACCCTGATTAAGCGCTTGGCAGTTATTTGCTTTTATAAAGTCTCCTGCTTGTAACAACCCTACTCATGCTGCTCCTTCAAGAGTAAGGTTTCACAAATAGCCATGCAGGGGTTTTATCCTAGAAGGAATTTCCCAGTGAGGCCACTGTTTTCACTTCACTACTCTCCCTCCACTGACACCAGGTATCCACCCTCCCCAGCACATATAGAACAGCAGATGCATGGCAGATCACGTTGCACAATTTGTTAGCTCAAGGTCAGAAAAAAAGAAGTTATAAGCCTGCCTGAACTCATGAAAAAACAGAACAGTTCAATTGTGGGTATGCTTTGACAGAAAGAATTTCCCTTTCAAGCTTTTCACAGTGCTCTCCCAAAAATAGATGAGGACCCCAAGAATATTTACAAACATATCCTCACATTACCCCTGAATGGGAGGAACCTGAAATGGGAGGTTTGCCTACAGAAATCTATGGCTCATGGTATTTACCAGCCCCATTAATGTGACAGCAATGGAGACCCTTGTTGGAAAGTGAGGTTTTACAACACAGGTGAGCAGCACATTTCACCCATGTGCAATGTTCTACCTAAAATGTCACATTATTACCTTTTGTGCTGTTGTGCTTGATTTATCAGTAGAAGGATTCTGCTTTCTTTCCATCCTCCTGACCTGCCTTTAGATTCTCCAACAACTTGACTGCAGAACACAAAAGCCATCCTGTCTTTCATGGCCATTCTCCTTAGAGAAATTAGTTCTTACTTTACACTGTTTACACCAGAGACAGCAAAAAGCCATCAGCTGATTGTAAAGACATTTTTATTTGCCTCTGTTTTGGTTCTTGAACTGGCCAAGCCTGGACGACCTCAAGTGACTTAGCTTTTATTCAGCTGCAATTCCTGCTGTCCATTCCATGTAGCCCAGACATAGAAGAGCAAAATGGCATCCAAAAACAGAATAGCTGGAAAAAAGACAGAGACACCATTACATAAAATGCCTGAGATGATCCTGCAGAGAAGGTGCAGCCTGAATAAGAGCAAGTCCTCCAGAGGCAGTAAGCTTTGGGAAGTGTGCACACAGTGAAGCAACACAGTGTTCATAAAGAATTCAGTCATCGCTCACCCTCACTTTACTGAGGTACTCAGACAACATGAAAATGGAAATATGGGAATCTGGGTCTACTTGAAAGTCAAAGGGTACATATAAGCCAGAACAGTGCCTTGGCTGGCATCTAAGGGCTGGACTGTGCTCCCACATCAGACTGCAGAGAGCTGGACAAATGCACTGCCTAGACCTTGTGCTTAGGGCCAGCCATTATTTGGTGGCCACTGCCACCTCGTGGCACTGTTACCCACAGAGAGGCCTCGAGACAAAGTAAGGACTCTTTCATCCTTGTTACTCTGCCATGAACAACACAATGAAGGAGCTCTCTGGACTGCACAGCAGCATAGAAGCAAGAAGAGATGAGACCATGTGGTTTCCCTGACTGGAACACCCTTGCAAAACATTCCCTAATTCCAGGCCAGTTAATTCAGCCCAGGGCTTTGACACCCATCCCTGTCAAGACATTTTTACTAACACAATAGATCAAAGCAGGTTCTGCTGCATTCAGAGCACACTTGCAACTAAAATCTATTACATGTGGTACAGTTGTCCTTTAAAAAAGAGAAATCACACATTCAAGAGAAGAATAAAGCCTGGAGAGACTTGTATGTTTTCTGTGCTGATGGACAGCTTGAGAAAAAGCAACACACCTACCATCAGAGAAGTTGTTCAGGGTTTACTGGATAGTACCTCCCTGCAGGTAAGGTGTGGTCTACATTATCCCAACTGCCCCTTGCTGTCTCAGAAGCTGGTCCAACAGAACTACTTCCATCCAGTACTACTACTCACTAACATATCAAACAGTAATAGCTCAGGCTTAACCAATCAGACACTCCAGGTTCAATCTACAGGCCCCAGCTGAGGGCTGATATTTAGGAACTCCAAACTGTTGTTTTGCCCTGACTGTTTTCACACAAAGTCAAGGACAAGGTCTGCCCATGCCACTATACAAGGACACTACTGTGACACTACATTACTTTCACTGAGGCAAGCCCTGGCTCTCCCTGCAGATCATCACCACTCATCTATTCTCAAGGCAGTACAACCTCCTGTCTGCTGAGGTGACCTACCACCACCATTGATTCTTCCATCACCAATCACTGTTACAACATGAACTTCTCCTGAGGACTGCCTTTAATACAGGTCCTAAATCTCAAAGCTTAGCACCATTTCCTTTAATTTTTTAAGATCTCTGTTCACATCGGCACAGTGACACCTATATCAATGCACACAACTGAACTACAGATGAAATGATGTTTCTTTGCAAGACAAGCTCCTCATTCTAACTCCTCATGGCGTTACATTCTCAGCTATCCTGAGCTTCTCTTTGCCATTGCTAGAAGATCACTTCACATGCACTCAGAAGGAGCTGATGCACAGCCACTGTTTTCATTGTCTACACACAGTCCTTTGTGCAGGGGTCACCACGGGTTCACCCAGGTAGCACGACAGAGGAAACCATTTCGTCTTCAGGCCAGTAAAGCCTTCTCCAAAGTTCCCTTCTGCAACTCCAAAACATAGCAAAATGGTTGTAAAAATGTGTGTAAAATACGCCAGTTATCTCCCTGAAGAGGTAATATTGACTTTCAGATGCCTGGCAGGAGGCAGGCCTTTCTCTTCTTTCCCCCACCAGCTTACATTACAGGCAGGTCTAGGAGCACACACGGAGAGCAGGCACCCCTGCATGAGTACACCTGTAATTACAACTGCAAACAACCTTACCCTGATTCTCCTGTGGAAACTTTAGCAGGAGCCCTCCCTCCTGCTGCTGTGTGACCTCTGCCAACTGTCCGTACCAATATTTACTGTGGCTGTGGCTCTGTAGGCTGGCTCCCAAAGTCTTTTCATATTTGGAATGTGTCAAGTAAATGGAAACACTGACAGAGTAATTTAAGCACCCAGGAACCAAACTACTATTAAAACACTAGTCCATACAGGAACACACACTAAAAACCTAAGGTACAATAGTCATTCTGAAAAACAATAGGCAATTTTCTTCTGTCTCCAGCTCTTTTTAAGGCTCATACTACCTGTCATAAGTAGCTATTAAAGAGCCTGTACTGCAGCATGGAAGAGAGGAGGGGGAAACCCAAAGCACACTACAAAACACTCTCCCTCAAATTCTGCCCATCAAAGGGAATTTAATCTCCAGCTGTCTACGATGTAAGAAATATCAAGTGAAATGGTGAGAATAGACTGCAAAATGCTGTTATACTCACTACCAAGGGAAAACATTTTTGATGGGGTGACCTTTGCACAGAGCTGTGTTCATACTGAGATGCATTTTGCAGGCCATAAAAAAAGCAGCTCCTTTCGACAGTCGAACTCAATACTTAAGAACTATTTAAGAGAAGCTGCTTTAAGCAGTGGGTGGCAGATGACAATTAGTTTTATTCTTCTATTATGCTACCCAGGGTTGGGGGGTTGGAAATTATCGCCACTAGTCACAGTGCGTTTGATACAACAATAAAGAGGGACTGGGCTCTCTCTGTCTTCTTCCCCATGTTTTATCTTCCCTGTGTATACACACACATACAATTATCCTTTGGCCTGTTCCCAATTTTGTCTCCCTTTGCTTTAATTTCAGCCCTAAATATTTAAATAAGTTAAATGCGGATCTGGCCAGCTTCCTGGGCCGTGAAAGCATTTTGCAGTGGTCCTTGAAGATCAAGATAAAAAGCTAAATCCAAGAAAGATGGGGATTAAAGAAGAGGGAGAGGATAAGAAAAGCAGCACGGGGAAGAGAGGGGGCACAGAACAAACCCTCCACCAGCACAAGCCTCTCCCCCTGGTGCTTGAATTGCACAGGATTAGTTTCCTTCAAGATGTCGGCTGTGCCTCACCTCAGGGACTGCACCCAGGGTTGTTCACTGCCCTCCAGGGATGCTGCTCCCACCCAGGGTCGGCGGTTTCAGGCCGGACCAGCCCTCATAGCTGGGGAGAAGGGAGACACAAGAGACTGACAGGGCTCCTGGAAAACAAAAGGCAGCAGCAGGAGCCCAGGGAGGCTGTAACCCCCACAGACCAACGGTATGGACAGTTGGCAGGAGTCACACAGCAGCAGGAGGGAGGGCTCCTGCTGAAGTTTCCACAGGAGAATCAGGGTAAGGTGGTTTGCAGCTGTAATTACAGGTGTAATGACCGGACGAGGCAGATCCAACACCTCTCAGCCGGCGGTACCAGGGGCTGGGCTGCAGCCATGGGGCAGGCCCAGAATGTGGGGCCATGGGCGGCGGCAGCCCCGCGTGGCCCGGCCACGGGGACGGGCAGGATCCCCACAGAGAGCTGCTCTCCTGCCCGGGTGGTGGCTGCATGGCTTTAACAGGCTCAGTGAGCCCGGAGCTGAGCCCTGCCGGGGCCAGACCACTTATGGGAGGGACAAGAGGCTGAGGGAGAATGGAACGGTGGAGCACTTTCAGAACCATGGTGACAACAGCACAGCGCACATCAATGTGATGCTTGCTGGATGTACCACAGGAAGACATTTCCTTCCCATTCGTGCCACAGAAAACCACAGGTTTTGAAAGGGAACCCGTGGACAGGCAGAGCCTCCGTCTGTGTCCAAGTGCCGCTCAGGGACGCGCATAGGTGCCTGGCCTACCTCTGAGTCCACAGGCTAGGATGAGGCACCAGGAGAGGAGCTTGGCAGAGGGAGAGACCCCAAAATGGCTGGGCAGGCAGGCCAGTGCCCCACAGCCAGGCTCCTCCACACCAGGCCAAGATGGTTCCAGGCCTTGCTGCTCCCTTTCCTTTGGGAGCAGCAAACCTGGGTGTTGCTTTGCCACTGATAGGCCTGGCTTTGGAAGCACCAGCTCCTATATTGGGATCTCCAAAACCCCACTTAGCTCTGCAGAGAGATTACCCCATCCTGCCCCAGCTGACAGCCCTGGTCAGCTGCATGAGTAGCTCCATGTGTCTAGAAACACCAGCAAAGCCCAGCTGGGTCGTCCCATCTGCTCCCCTTCATTCCCAATGAATCGCGCCAGCCAGGACTGTGCTCCAAGCTGGGTCCTCACCAGTGCCTGATAAGCCAGGAAAAGCTAAGTCAATCACTTGTGTTCCTTGCTCACAAAAGTATATAGTGAGTTTATTCTGTGCTAGAATTTGAGAACACTTCTTCAGTAGCAGATAGTGCACTGGGCTGAGCATGCAGCATCTTTTTACTAAGAAAAGGACTAATTTCACACCATCTGCAGAGAAGTGACCATTCTCCTCAGCTTAGCAGGCTCCATGTAAGACTGATGGGGGAGAGGCCCCAAGGGTTGAAAACCGACATTCAGTATGGACCCAAGGGTGCTGTGTGAGACACCAGTGAGCCATGAAGAGAGACAAAGTCATTTACTAAGCATATTCCCATCAGACAAGTGAGTAAACAAAAGGGCAAGAAAAAATAATTAAAAAATACCCTATAAAGAACTTCTTTGGTCATAAATGGACACCAGGGTGGAAGCACCAGATATGATGCCTCCCATGTCTGTTTTTCCCCCCCGGTCACGAAGCCCTTTGACTAATAAATTTTAAGAACCACAGTTGTAAATTCTATTCCAGCCTCTGTTCTTTGCCTGCAGGGAGAAATACAGTGCATGAGTCTGTATTTCAGGTGGCTGGGGCCAAGGATAATTCAAAAGGTCTTCCAAAAAGATAAAACCAGCCTTTGTTGTACAGCAGCTCCCAAACCATGATTTCTGTAGAAAATAGGCACAGTCATATGAAAAGCTACACACAGCACACAAAAGGCAACAAACAGAAGTATGTGAGGTGTCCCTGTTCATGGCGGGGAGGTTGGAACTACTTGATTTTAATGTCCTTTCCAACAAAAACCATTCTGTGATGCTATGATTCTATGAGTTCAGGCAATGGTTGAATCACTTCAGCATCAGCTGAAGCTTTGAAAATGTGATTAGCATGTAGTTAGGAGACACTTCTCTGCGTCTCTGGAAGAAAGCAGGCAGCAGCAGAGCAGACAAGGTGCATAAGCCCCTGTGAGCCACTGTCTATAGGGAGCAAAAGGGCCCCACGTGCTTCCTTGGTGTTGTGAAAAGCAGGAGACAGTTCATTGAGCAGTTTGATTTTTATGACACTTAGCATAACAAATCCATCAAGGTCAGCCTGAAATAGTCACAAGACATAGGTGTTCACACCATACGTTGGCATCCTTTGATAAAAGGCTGTGCATCTCCTGTAGCACTTAAAAAGCAATACCTATTTTTAAATGTAGGTCTCCAAATGACGTTTTGGAGTGGGAAACAGCATTTAGAACCCAGTTTTGTGCTCTAAACAGCATTTAGAGCCCTGATTTGCATAAGACCATACACTCACATAGCAGGGACAATAATGAACTCCATGGGCTGCTCCCAACCGGGTCCAACTTGCAGCACTGCCTCTCTGAGACGTCACAGCCTGGTGGGGGTTGGATCTGTGCCAGTGGAAATCTTCCTTTCAATTGTTTGAGCTTTGGATGAGAACTGACTTGCACAGACCTTTAAATGTGAGCCTCGCTGAGATTTGCTGAAGAAGGGCAACTCAGCACATGCTGTCCATTTAAAGGTCAGCAGTTCAGCAATGAGCTTCACCAGGCAGAAACAGGCACTGGCCAGGATCAGCCATTGTCCTTCAGACAGACTTTATCCTGCAGAGAGAGAGCTAAAAGCAAGAACCTGAATGTCTCCTAGACTGTGAGAGACACCTGAAACCTGGATCTTTCTCAGGTGTAGCCAGGGGCTCTTTCCCCTCCCTTCCTTCACAGCTGAGCACTGGCACAGCACCAACCCTGCTGCAGCTCTGCACTCAGCCCTGCTCCCCACACCCCCATGTGCTTCCCATATAATCGCAGTTGTTGTTCTAGGCAGACAGCTCTGTTTTTACTTAAGGCAATTCTATGCTTTTCATTGTGTTTTTAATTTTCATTTCACCAAGACTCACTCCCATGACTGTGCTTTCTGGCATCTTCCAGCTTTTGTCCTTTATTTTTACTGCTGGAGTCAGAGATAATTATCTCTCAGAAAGAGTTCTCAGCTGCATTATGTTGATGGTAAGTGCTGTTTTTCCTGCCCTGTCTGATTTTCCATGCAATATGCTTTTCATATAGCTTTAAGTGTTTTATTATTTGCAAATTGGTTGCCACGTCTCCAAGTTTCCCTTTCCCTGCTGTGGAAAGTGCCAGCATTGCTGTAAGGAGGGGACTGCAGCCTCTGGCAGGCCTGAAGAAGCAATCAGCTGAATCTTGGAGAAGACCACAGAAACCTCCCACAAACGCAAGCAGCTCTGGGGCACTGTGACCTCCCTGGCTGGTACCACAGTGTCTTTGAGCACCTCTGTCTGCATGCCCCAGGCAGCAGAAACATTCCTGTGCCAGGGCACAGCTCCCTGAGAAACAGCAATAGGATCACAGGCTTCCCTACAACCAGCACATCTGGGTGCTGGTACACAAGCTGTGACACCTCCATCCTTACCAGCACATTATCTAGCATGACATGGAGATTCTCAAGACATCACTTCTTCTGCTAGCACTGGGAGATGCTTGGGCAGCAGGGAAGCACTGCTAAAGACCAGGACTAAAGACAGATCCTGATGCCACCAAAAGTACAAGCTGGGCCTGGCCAAGACTGTGCTCCAGAGCATCTTTTTCCAAGATAGGAGGCTCCTGAAGATGCCGCATGAATCTTCAACCATGAATAACATCTCCAGAAAAACACCTTCCTTCTCCTTTCAGACAGAGGATATATGCATTCTCCAGCCCCTCCATTATCAGCATTCCCCACATTTCCTTCCCAGCATTGTTGCTGCCAACTCACATGTTGGACTACCCGTTCTCAGCTGCTTCTTCAGCCACCTTTACGGGTCCACAGTGGCCTCACTGGTGCTACACACATATTACATAGGGCATACAATAAGCTCTCACACATCACTTATTGCACTAGTACCCAAAGCTAATGGAGCAGACAACACTGTAAGAGAAGGCAAGAACATTAAAACACTCTCCCCACATTGTCACAGCAACCACAAAAAGTCCAACAAGGTTCTTGTCTCCTCAGCTGACCCCAATGCACGTGCCCTACGAGGAACACTTGTCTGGTTTCAGCCAAGTCAGTGCTGTAACCTCAGCATCTGAGTTTTTAACTCCCTGCCTACTTGCCAGGTTCCTCCATTGCTCATCTCTCAGCTCCGCAATAGCTCTAAGCAGGTCCGTACCCATACAAGACCCTCACACTATACAGCATCCCACAGGCTTATGAAATTATATATAATCAGGTCAATACAATACAGCAGGCCCTACTGAGAGCCGCTGCTGGCTCAGCATTTTTATTTTCAAAGCAGCATTTTATGTTTTTTTGTAATAGTTTCCCCCCCTTTGGCATTTTCATTAGAAGACCATCAGGAAAAAAAGCCCTCAACAATCCCTGAGTAAAAGTCACAAGCAGCCTGACACCTGGTAATGAGATATTTCAAGCTCTGGGCTGGCACTTTTATGGTATTTCTAAACCAAGTACTCAATCAAGTGAACTTAGAAAGAATGGAAAGCTTGTTATTCCCAGGCATATGTCTTAAGGTTTTCATCTTCTATTTCAGCAGTTGAAGAATACAGTACAAATAAGGCAGGCAAATACCTGGCAAGTAAATACTTTTGCCGCAGTATAATTATTCCCCTCAATGGAAAGGCTTACAAGACAGCTTCTGAAACAGTTACTCAGCATTCACAGCCAACCTGAGAACCTCTTGGCTCCTCACTTGAAATGTCTCATGACTTTTCTTAAGGAAATAGAGCTCAGACAGTCCCTTATTTTGTCCTCCCAGTTCTCTTCCCTTCCCCAAACAGCTCTGAAATCCACCAGCCAGCTTCACTCAAGGCTGAAACAGGACAGTAAAGGTTCAGGATCATCCATTTCCAAGTGTTCTTATATTAAAATGCACGCATAAGAGATGGGAGATATTACTGCTGTTGCACAGCAACAACTCAGTGATGCTTGCTGAACCACTCAATTCCAGAAGCTTCACCCCATGCCACCTGGCAGCTAGTGTCTGCCCAACACACGGACCCTCAGCAAAGCTTTCCCTCTTCCTTCCTTCCCTCCTAAGACTTGGGGAAGAAATAGCACTCAAAGTGGGAAGCAATTCTCTAAGGGTGAGAAACCCCAAGCCCCGTGAAATAGGAAGGGGCAGGGCAGCAGTGAGGCTGCCAGACCCTGACAGAGGCAGCATGATGAAGCAGGCTTTGGGCAAGCGATCAAAAGCTCCTCCCTGCAGAGCTTCCATCACCACTCCCAGCTAAGAGCGCCAGGCATGGGGGCACCTGAGAGCAGCCAGCACACAAGCACAGAAAAGCAGGGCAAGAAGATGATGAGCAGGTTCCTACCAGCAGAAAGGCAGGAAATCTGTACACTGAACCTTATCTCCATCACACATCTCTACTTGGAGCACCCAGCTCCTCACAAGACAATAAAACTTTTTCCCCACCACCCACATGTCTGCAACTAAATTCCTGTGAGATAATTGGGATGTTTCCACTCCCCTCCCACTGCAGCCACAGCTCACTGTCAGGGCTGAGGCACCTAAAAGCAGAGCAGAGCCACCACAGCAGGCAACTGCTGGGCATGAAGAAGAGTCAGCCTCTTGTGCTGTTGACTCACTTGTGTCCTGGTTGATGCAAGGAAGGGAAGGGTTCTCTCAAAGCACAGCCATGCTCTGGCCACTCACTTATCTCCCACAACAAATGATGCCATCCAAACATCAGTGCTAATTGCAGAGAGAGGAAAATCATCTGCATTCTGCCCATAACAATCCATTGTTATTTTTACGCACGCACACACAGACACAAGTAAGAAACCCTTCTCATTTCAAGCTGTTCTATTATGCTAACTACAGAGAAACAAATATGCCACACTGTAGCTAATAAGTGTCATTCACATCAGTATTTATTCCAAACATGTTTCCCCCATCATGTCTCTTCTGCCTGCAATTGCTCATCACTAAAGAGGAGACCTTTATTTCTAGTGATTTAAGCAGACAGGAGAGAGTTAGCAATTAAAGCACACTTTTGTACAATTTAATTCTTTTAATTTCAGCTATCAGGGAGTGTTATCGGCTATCACTATACCTTTCTATTCCTGGAGCCATCACCTAGCAGCACTGGGCTTGTACTTCACCAGTTTGCAAGATGGGTTCTCCCACATGAGCATGGGAACAGGGCTGACTCTTGGTGAGCAATGGGCTTGTGGTTCTCGGCTCCATGCAGTGCAATGTAGGATTGGGTCTCTATGAAGAAACAGGCTCAGAGTAATTTTCATTCATGCTCAGGCACATTCCTGTACCCCAGCTCCCCGACAGCCCACAGGCGTTTTGTGCTCACCCAGCACCTGTGTTAGTTGATGTCTGTGGGAGCCTGTTGCACTGTGAGCTACCCCAGTGCACCCACAGCCACACCAGGAGCTGCCAGCAGCCGATCCAGGCACCTTCAGTTGCTCCTTGAGGGATTATTTCTGTGTTCATCACAGGCTGCCGAGGACTAAATGTCATTCAAGAAAAGTATTTCAGAGCTAAAAATACTCTCACAATTTTTGCTTCCTTCCCAGAGCAAACATCTGCTTGGTAGGTAGCAGATGAATTTAGGGGTCCTATGACACACGTCTCATCTTCCGCCTGACAGGGCTTCACACGCACAGTAAGGCATCACACCAAGCTCAACTCCTGCTACCTGAGCTGAACCATAACCATTTTTCACATTAAACTGGAAATAAATAGGACTGAGTCAGAAATCCTCCACCACTGGGGGGAAACAAGCAAGGCTTTGACTGCTGCCCAAGAGGGACAGGTCCACCTGCCCATCCACACCACATAAACAGAAGCAATGACCCACAGCCCACCCAGGTCAGGTAAAAATGGTTTCGTGTCTGAGGAGCACAGATGCTTCATGAGAGGCTGATGTTCCTGCACTAAGAAATGAATCCCAAGGACTGAACGAGGGCCAGAGCTAATTACCAGCCCACGCAGACTTGTGGATTATATGTCGAGGATCCTGTTATGCAAGAATACAGCTGGGCGTGTTACAACAAGTGAGGAGACAGATATCCATGTGAATTGCAGAGGTGTGGGGAGAAAAGGAAAAGAAAAGCCTTCCATTTTCTCTTTTTCATTTGCACGGTTAAGGGCCTGGTTTGTAAAGATACTGAAAACCTAAAGTTCTCATTGATGTCCCTGCACTTTGCTATTTAAAACTGCACAGAACAGTGCACCAAACACCAATTAGGCTCAATCCATAGAGCTAATGAGACTGGGAAAGTACCCCAGAGGTGGGTTTCAGCAGCAGCTTTTCTTTTGACCTCACTCATCACCTGCTTTTCTCCTCCTGCTCCCAGATATAATCCTTGCTCCTTCCTGCTTACAGCCTGAAAGCACAATTTACTTGCATCAGTGGAAGACAACAAGAATGGCTATGCACATTTCTTCCCCACAATAGAAGGGGCAAATCCCACTCTAATCTAGCTGGGAAGATGAAGACGGCAGGGTGTTGCACAACACACATTTCTATCCAAGATCACATACCAAGTATTTTGCTACTCCTGCCTTTTTCTTATTTTCTTATATTAGGGCAAGAGAGACACCTAGAGATCACAGGCAGGGGATTACAAGCTTCTGGCAAAAGAGTTTTCTGTGTAGCATGATGTGTTCACAGAGTGGGAACAATGAATAAAATGAATGAACTATGAAACAAATCAACTCTTGATTATCAACTAAGGCCCAAAAGGGAATAGCAGTGGATTCTAGAGTAGCAGGAACACTCTATGTTTCTGTGGCTTGCTCTCACAACACCATCCCCAAACTGTGAAGAAAAGTACCTACTTGGAAGACAGGACTTTTTGGATGGGTCACATACATACCCTGCTAGGACACTCTGTACAAAAGCAGAAAATGCTACTGGAATGCGTGCACAATGATGAACTGCAGCATTAGTAGATTAAAAGTTCAATAAAATAGAACTGAGCTAGACCTGGAACTTGAATGCTGCCCTTTTAATCCCAAATCAAAGGCACACGTCCATCCCACCAGCACAATTGCACCAACAGCATCACTATTATCAAGCCAGTCACAAGAATGATGAGATGGGGTGTCCTGTGCTTCCCAGTGCACCAACAATATGGATTTTAACTTATGCTCCCTATATAAATACATACAAGATCATGTTAGCAGCCACACAGTGGACAGGAAGGTTGCTAAACCCAGTGTAGTCAGATCAAGAACAGCAGGACAGCTTTCAAAACCATGGGTACAACTAGGTAATGGTGGGTACCAGGACAACCTGATTACAGTAAGAGTGGTCCCAGCAAAGCTCAAAACTCTCATTACCTTCACCAGAACCACAACATTTCCTTGTACACATTCTCATCTGTTTCTAGTGCTTTTATGAGATTATCCTTGTGTATCTCATACAATAAATGAAACTGGATCAACTGGAAACCAAGCAGAAAGTTTTAAGCCTCCAAACATCCTCATTTGCTTTGCCTGAGAACAGAATAAGGTCAATGGATTTTTTTCCCCCAGCAGAAGATGCACCTTCATGTATCAAGCAATAAAGTCTGCCCAGTTGTTATTATCACTTGGTATGTCAGCACTTCTCTCTGTATAATAGTTGTAAACAAGACCAAATGAATCCAGGACATGAGCTGGAAGACAAAATATAATGTACCAGAGCAAGGAGATAGTGAACAGAAAACCAGATACTCCTCTTTTAAAACTGAACTGCAGGAGCTAAGTGGCAGCTCTTGAGCAGAGAAAGCATCAGAGGCAGGAGCAAGAACAGAGGCCACCAGCTACTGAAACTCCTTGGCTTTACTAGAATAGTCCTCTGTGGTTAAACTGTGGTTAAATCCACCCAGATATTTACTGGGAGCCTGATAATTGCATTAACTGGCAGTAAGACACTGAACAATAGCCTTGTCTTAAATCTAAAGTATATAGCATTAGATAAGACAAAGCATTATTAGTATATAGCATTAAACAAGACAAAACATCTTGTTATTTCAGAGCATGCAATTTTATTAAAACCCCCAAAATGGCTTGAGCAGTCCCAGATCCTTTACAAATGGTGTCTTCTGTCCTCTACCATCAGCCTCATCTGCACATCCTGACCTGCACACCGCCGTGCCCCGTGTTCCGGCATCCTGCAAGCAGGACTCCAACACCAGCCATGAGCATCTCTTCATTCTTTCACTGCTGTGAGCTACACAGTGCAAAATCCACTGGAGCAAGTTCTAAAGCCTCGCTTACCACTTCAGCCTGTTTTCTCTCCCTACTTTCTGCCACACCACCACACACATCCTTGTCTGTTGCTGGTGGCTTTCAGCTAGAGTCTGGTAAGCAAAAAGAAACAAGGTAACTGTTCAGACAGGGAGATCCAGGTGTAATCACTGCTTGCGCTTCTGGTGCAAGTAATTGGTACATGAGTTTGAGAAACAAAACACATGCTCCAGTCAGGGCAACGGAGCTGACTGAATTACCCGTTGTGGAAAACAAACAAAAGGATGAGGAGAAAGCGTATTTCCTGGGAAGCCACTGTTACGCACCAGGCTTCTTATCCTGTCGGGGTATTTTGAAGATCCACAGTTATCTCACCTCCCATATTACCTTAAACCAGGCTCTATTGCATCAAAGACAGAAAAATGTCTCTTTGTGAGCAAGAGTACGGGAGAAGTCAGGGTGTTTAGCAGGGAGACCAGCAGCAACGCCGAAGCCTCTCTGAACGCCTCTCCCACAGATGGCCCTGGAAGTCGGATGCTGCCATCTGCTGACAACTTCTCACTGCAACAATAAATAGATATTCCTCTTGATGCGGTTTAGAACATTTCATCCTGCCCTTAAACAGTGCCATAAGGCGCAGTCGTTATCTGGAGGATCATGTATCTGACAGGAGAACTGAGAGCAGGCTGTACCCTGCAGATGGGTCAGCAACCCTCTCCCAGCTTCGTCTAACTTACTAAATACTTTTCATAACTCAAACCAAGTTCCGAACCCATTTCACCACCTGTGACTAGGACTACTGACACTTACCTTCTTGTGATCAGCCAGCAGGTACAGAGGGACCTATAGGCAGCTCAGCATCACCATACACTATCCATACTGTAACACAACAAGCCTCCCTGCAGCACAACAGCCAAGCAAGCAGCTGTGCTCACACAACCTAAGTGTTGAGGTTTGACTTAGCAAGCAGAAGCAGACCTCCAGCCTAAAGGCTGAGTGAGGCTTCTCTCTGCACCTGGAAGGGTATGGAGATGACACACCACTTCCAGACTCATTCAGTGTTAGACTGCAGGTATCCAGGATAGCACCAGGGGGAAAGCTTGGTAAGCCCAGTGGTTGGTCGCAGCACAAATGCTCTCCTGAGGAGCCACCCACCCTTCTTCACAGGTTTCCCCATGGGAGGATCAGCTGCCCCTGTCCCACTGGGGACTCCTCCCTGCTCCGCTGCCCCCCTGCTCCACTGCTATCCAATATCTCTAAAGTAACACCCTGCCCTCATTGCCAGTTGCAATCTGTACTGCTCTTTCAGCTTCCTCTCTCACCTCTCCCTATTAATCCTTCTATTACCCAAAATGACAGTTAACTTTTACCTACAAACAGCTTTCCCAAGGCACATCCCACAGCTCACAAAACAGCACTGGGGCTTAAAACAACCAACAAACTACTTTCAGATTTAAACATGTCTGAGAGTTAAGAATTTCTGCAAACAGACTTAAAGCAGCCATGTTGCAGGACACACATCCTAATCCCAATCCTAATCTTGATCCTGTGCATCAGCTTCCAAATCCTACTTTTGGAGTTCCCGGGATCGCAAGCAGCAGTTGCCCAGGAGTAAAGCTCTCATCAGTGAGGCAAAAGCTCAGAGATCACCTTATGAACTCATGTCAGCTGCAGTGAGCCAGCAAGTAGTCACCATTTTTAAGCTGTGCTGTGAAAATGGTGCATCTGCTGCTGCATGCTCCAAGTCCTTCTTTTTACATTGGAGCTCTAATTTCCGTTTAACAATCTTACAAAAGTCTTTGGACTGGCTTGTGAAATAAATTAATAGTCTATTCCCAAGTGCTCCTTCAACTCAGAGTATCAGAAATCCTGGCACCTTCAAGTCCCTGTGGTGGGGAAGGAAATACACAGGTACCTGGTTCAGAAGAACTGACATGCATGTCCTGCATAAAACTGGTTTAAAACATGAACGTCAGACCAGCAGGGAACTTGAAGCAATAGTAAATTCATCTAAAGGAAGACTTGAAGTGTCACTGACCTTCTTCCACCACGTATCAGAAACTTGTGCTCTATTCTGGACTGAGAGTCAAGATGGAACAGTGGAATCTTGATGGGATCTTCAGGGTTACCCTCAGCAAGAAATTCAAAAGCTCAGGTGTGCATCAGCACTTAGTACTGAGGAATTATCTTCACTAATAATACAAAAAAAAAAAAAACCACAACCCTGAAACAAAAGAGCTCATTTGACAAGAAAAAGGGATCAAGGCAAACTTCTGACTTTGTAGCTACTCTTTGTAATTCAATGTACAGATCCTTTTCTTCAGCAAATTTGTCTCAAATCAAACTGAGAACTGTACTGATCACATTTGAGTGTTCTGCTGCCATCTGCAATCCACATACTGTGACCTTAACCAAAACAGGTGACCAAGACAAAACACATAAAGTAGCTGTTTCTATTATTCCCCTGATCTCGGTCATGGTGCAAATCCCTGTTACAGCATGCTGGCATGTACTCCAGAACACAAAGCGTGAGCACTTGCACAGCTCTGCTGATGGCTCCTTGCTCCTCAGGGAAGAGCCACCGCAGGTGAGACTGCTGCTTGTCTACAGCATCTTCTCCTTTTCTCCGTAACAAATAACAGACTGTCCTGCAAAAGGTTAGTCATGAATACTTTGTGCCTGAAGACAGTCATTTCCACCCCAAGGCTCTCTGTGTCACCTCCACAGCACAGCCCCTCTGACTTAAGCAACTATAGGTATCAACAGTCAGGGCATACTGCCAAGAAGGAAAATTGTTTCCAACTGTTTGTATCATAAGAACCACCAATTCAACAGCTGTTTCACAGCAGGGTGAAACAGGCTTGCTACATTTCAATAGGCTTCTGCCCAACAGACTCCAAACAAAGCAAAGCAAAGCAGGGGATTTCCAGCTGCTGTTAAAGGACAATGCAACTGCCCAGAAGCCCACTCCCCATTCCACACCATCTGCATGCAGCTTCTCAGCCCCAGACACCTGCTCTCGTACTGCTTTAAAAGGTGTCGATTTTTTCTGTATCAAGTACATTACACTTACGCACCAGCTGCCTGAAACAAAGAGCAACAACTCATTCAATACTAAGTATGTGCAAGCTCACGCATCCTTATTGTCCCACTCCAAAAACTACAAAAATCCTACGGTAACATCTTCAAGATGCAAAGCAGCTGCACAGCAACTATCCCATTCAAAATGTCTGCTTCAAAGGACTTTCAAAGCAGATTCACCTCTTGGGTACTCCTTAGCTGCAAGATGAGGAACAAGTTTGTGATCTGAAATCAAGCTTCAACCATCTTAATTATTCTACAGTCTTACATTTCATAACCTTTTCAAACGTAACCAGGAAATACCTTCTGGCAAGGCATCTTCTATTATCGCCAACACGTGAAATTACAGAGTCCCATATATGTAACTAGAGACACACATACCTAGCACCCGAGAGGTGACCCACAGCATAACAGTGAGTATGTAACTTAGCACAAGAGCTTCCCTGTGGAGGCCATTCTTCACAGCAACCTATAACTGTCCCACAAGTTGTAACTATTAAAAGTAGGTTATACCATTAACAGAAATAAAAGTTGGGACCGGGGATGGTGTGGAACCCAAACATCCTCTGAAGTCGGAACTTGAGCACTACTGAAGAGCTGTCTGTTACAAACACTAGCACAGGTAGTGTTCGAAGTCATTAAAATACCGACTGGAAACACCAGAGTCCGTTTGAACAATTTATTAGTATCCTCTTTTTTTACAAGTTTTAGAAAAAGAATCCCAGGATTTTGCCTCCTGTGTGTTTTCGCCTAGCCTCCTCATGGTCCATGATGCCAGCTGAGGTTGTCAGAACAATGTACCTGTGAAGAAAGAACAAATGTTCAGTTTAAGGTTCTGTCCTACACTCACGCTGAGCTGACAACACAAACTTCCTTTCTGTATGTAGTCATGTCATATTCACGTCCGTAAGTTTCATTTCAACAGCAAGATCTGTTTCTCTAAGAAAGGGCCTAATGGAAGTAAGGTCAGCCTATCAGACAATAACAAAGAGCTCCCCTCACAAGTACAACTCTGCAGTGCATCAGAAACACCTATGGGCTTCTGTTCTCCAAATATCTGTGTCTCAGGAAGACATTTTCTTGCACATTCCCACTGTATTCAGCTCCTGTAGCAGCAACAACTCCACAGTTTCTAGACAAAAAATCTAACTCTATTTTACAAAGATATTTTTCTTCAGAGCAGGTAGAGTTGCCATTGTGGCAGACAGCTCCTCAAACTCAGAACACTTTGCCACTCTGTGCTCTGAGCACAGATGAGTACCTGTATCCAGACTGACATATGAAGCAGCCTTTGCCATTGCTAACACCAACATCTGGATTACCAGTCTGCCTCACCCATATTGCTTCAGGTCTGAGAACCCCTTGTCCCACCACTACAAATATTATTCTGCCTTCCCAGTATTTGACTCAAGTGAATTTGGGGAAAGAAAAATACACTGCACAACACGAAGATTTATCTAATCAACCTATACATGATCAGGAAGTTTAATTTAAACTAGTATAAAACTTACTTCCACTGACCTGGTAACTTACATCACTCCTCCCACCTTCTATATATAACCATTAATACAATTAAAATCATAGCATCACAGAATGGTTTGGGCTGGAAAGGACCTTAAGATCATCTAGTTCCAAACTCCTTGCCATGGGCAGAACACCACACTCTAAACCATGTCACCTAAGGCTCTGCTCAGTCTGGCCTTCAACGCTGTCAGGGATGGACCATCACTTCTCTGGGCAACACATTCCAGTGCCTCACCACCCTCACAGTAAATGAACTTCTTCCTGGTACCTAAACTGAACTTCCCCTGTTTAAGCTTAAACCCATTCCCCCTTGTCCTATCACTACAGTTCCTGATGAAGAGTACCTCTCCGGCATCCTTGTAGGCCCCTTTCAGATACTGAACGTGTAAGAGAAGTCCCATTTTCCCACTTCAGAACTGGTGACACCAGGATTTACCAAATCCAAGCAAAACCAGGGCACTGCTTAAGTTTTAGTGCCCTTTACAACGGGTTAAAAAGAGCATTTATATGGAAGACTGATTTTCAGACTGGTATACAAACTGATGAGAGAGGAAAGGTGTCAGGCAGGTCTCATTCACACAGTATTAAAGTACAAGAAAAAACACACACATTTTTACATACAGCGGGGATTTAACTCTTTCCATACTCACCCAAACTGACGTGAAGGCAGTAGGTTGTTCTGCCACTTTTCCAAATCCTTCAGCTGAACATCAAATCTGGGACTGATTACACCACACTGTAAAAAAGAACTCCATTACAAACTGAAGAAGTTTATGAACTGGATTTGCACATTTGTCATTCCCATTCACTGGATGAAGGAATTTAATAACTGCAATTAAAATATTTTTGGCAGCAGCAGATCGGAATACTAAGAAGCCTGTTCCATTACCCACAATACACACCAGCACACATAAGTCAAGACTCTCTCACAACTACTCAGCTGTTACTTCCTTAGCAGCCCTGCCTCCTCCTCACAACCTCCTCCTCTTTAAGAGTGACTTACGCTTAGACTGCTGAAGCTAAACTAATAATGGCTAAACCTAAGAGAGCACAAAAGCATACTAGAAATCACTGAGGATTATTAAGCATCCTGTATCATTAGAAATCCTGCGACTGCTCAGGGATATTCTACTTCTAATCAACCGCTACTACTGCCTCCAGTTATCTCGCTGACTCCAACTATCTTAATAACTCCCCAAGCACAAAATAGCAGCACACCTCCCTGCACTGAGGGACATTTTTCTGAACCAAACAACTGCTCCCTTATTGCAGCTTTTGAGAGAAACATTCTATCCAGCCGCACTCCAGAAGATCTGTTACAAAATCATCACCGAAGTTCAGGCAACACTAATACTCAAATCTCACATACTTTATTTTACAGATACACGCCACTAGGAACTTGGGTGGCTTCAAACCTCTGCACACTACACTCAAGCAATGCCCACCTGCAATTTCATCATGGAGATAGCCCCCAAGATGTCCTAACCAAGTAGTTTTCATAGAACCATAGACTGGTTTGGGTCGGAAGGGACCTTATAGCTCATCCAGTTCCAACCCCCTGCCCAGGAGAACCTGGGCAGGGAAACCTTCCACTGGACCAGGCTGCTCCAAGCCCCATCCAACCTGGCCTTGAATGCTGCCAGGAATGGGGCAGCCACAGCTTCTCTGGGCAACCTGTGCCAGCGCCTCAGCACCCTCATAGGAAGCAATTTTTACCTCATTTCTAATCTTTTTTATTTCTTCCCTGAAGAGCCACCTGGAATAGCTTAACTGGAAACCACAGTGCACAGCAAGTCACCACACAACTTGACAGCTCAGTATTTTGAGACAAAAGCATTAAAAAAAAAAAAAATCCAGAACACATATGAATACTTCAGATGCCCCAGAACTTAAAAAGCAAACATTAACATTCAACTTTCCCTCAGCTATAAACAAAGCCCATCTAGTGGCAGGAGAAAGGCTTGAATCCTCAGCACTTACAGGTATCAAACATCAACCGGAAAGCAGCTCAGTTCCTATCTCTTAAAGAGAGTCTTCTAGACACCTTAAACATCAAAGAAAGTGGGAACTCACTATGTAGCCAGAAAGCCTTTAAAGAGAGAGAAACAGCACACTTGCAAGCAGACTTCCCTGAAAATACATGACATATTCAGAGTTTAAAAGAAATTTAGCTAGTCGCCCATACCATTATGAATCCAGAAAAAGTAACATGTATTCAATAACCACTGATAACACCCATATTACTCTCATTTACGTGCATCCCATAAATACGACCTCCCTTTCAGAACTGGAGCACACAAGCAATTAAAATAAATAAAGACATGTTTCTAGAGAACTGAATTCAGAAAGATAAATCCTACCTTGTTGAGTCTGCCTGTGAGATTGACAACAATCTTCCCAGCTCTGTGGTCATCAATTATCTCAAATTCGCCAATGTAACCTACAGAAGATCAGGAAACAGCCAAATCAAACACGTAACACTCAGCTACATTAATACAACTCAACTCATTAATATAACTATGTTGTCCAAAACTAGTTCCAGCATCTTGATTTGCTTTTAGCCAAAAAGCCCCTTAACACAACAGCGCCTACAGAAGCCATGAGAGAAGTCAGCACTGCACACTCTGCACTTACCATGCTTCATCATCACAGTTAAAAACCGGACGATTACTTTGGAGCACGGCCTAATGAGAACTTGGCGTTTCCCACGTTTCTCTGCATTGTTGATGCTTTTGAGAGCATCGGCTAGAACATTCATGCGCACCATGGTGCCTGCAGGGAAGAGGAGAGGCAGTTAGGGACAGCGGCCTTCCAGCACAGACACGCTGAGCACCTAACACTGACAAGAACGTTACATTAAACCTTAAAAAGCTCTCTTAGGATAAAAAGCAGGTTAAATTACATACTCAGGTCTGCTCAAGATGATTTGCTATTATCATGGCAAGTCAGGAAATCAGACAGCACTTGAACTTGGCTTCATCAGCATGCACACATAAACATTTAAACCCACCATCCTGACAACATGCCACGGGTATGACACCTTTAACTGGTAAATCGTTTGGGACTTCAAAAGCCAGTTATGTAGTATTAGCCCTGTTCTAAAACTGCTTCATAGCTGTTATTAAACAGATACTGCTCAGCTTATCTGCAATAGCGCTGCAGGATGCACACACAGCACTCTGAGAATAGAACCAGAATACAACTCTTTCATTGTCGTAATAAAGTCAGGAGTCCCCAGACGACCACACGTCACGACGTGCCTTGGTACTGTCGCCCTGCCAGAACTAGCCATGACGGTGCTCCTCACAGGGGCCACGGAGCCATTCCCGAGATGGCCAAGTCCTGCAGCACACGAAGCTTTTACCACCAAGGCACGTGCTCGCAGACGAGCAGCCCTCGCTAACTGCCGCCCATGGGCCAATGCAGCCAGACCCCCGCGCTGAGGGCCGCCTCCTGTCCCGGGGCCCACCACGCCGCCCGCTCCCCAAGCCCGCCGCCACCTCCTCCCGCAGCCACCAGCCCCGCGCCTGGCCGAGTGGCGCGGATGCCCCAGCGTAGCGCCGGGGCGCTGACCCCCGTGAAGCAGCGGGCAGGACTGCCGGCGCCCTCCCGGCACTGACGGCCCCGCTGCCGCGCAGGGCAGAGGGGAGAGCCT
>JAOEHY010003210.1:0-14517 GCA_025447955.1 Psilopsiagon aurifrons | reverse complement strand
CTCCAGGAGCAGAGGGAAGAAAAAGGGGGAAGTGAGTGAACAAACTGCGTGGCTGGTTTATGGCCTAAACCACGACAACTAGGTACATTTTTGTGCGCTACAAGCTTTTAATTGTCAAGGAAGATCACATACACCTATAAACATATGAAATGTATTGGTAGTATCTGAAGGGGTCCTACAGGGATGTTGAGGAGGGACTCTTCATTAGGGACTGTAGTGATAGGGCAAGGGGTAATGGGTTCAAACTTAAACAGGGGAAGAAATTTAGATTGGATAAGAGGAAGAAATTCTTTACTGTAAGAGTGCTGAGGCACTGGAACAGGTTGCCCAGGGAAGCTGCGTATGCTCCTTCGCTGGCAGTGTTCAAGGCCAGGGTGGACAGAGCCTTGCATGGCATGGTTGCCTATGGCAGGGGGATTGGAACTAGATGATCTTAAGGTCCTTTAGAACCCTAACTATTCAATGATTCTATAAGTAATGCCACACAGAATAAAGGAATCAAAGAATGATTCCATAAGTAATGCCACACAGAATAATAGAATCAAAGAATGATTCTATAAGTAATGCCACACAGAATAATAGAATCAAAGAATCATAGAATAGTTAGGGTTGGAAAGGACCTTAAGATCATCTCGTTCCAATCCCCCTGCCATAGGCAGGGACACCTCACACTAAACCATGCCACGCAAGGCTCTGTTCAACCCAGCTTTGAACACCCTCAGGAATGAAGCATTCACAACTTCCCTGGGCAACCCATTTCAGCGCCTCACCACCCTCACAGTAAAGAACTTCCTCCTTATATCCAATCTAAACTTCCCCTGTTTTAACCTGTTATCCCTTGTCCTATCGCTACAGTTCCTAAGGAAGAGTCTCTCCCCAGCATCCCTATAAGCCCCCTTCAGACACTGGAAGGCTGCTATGAGGTCTTCATGCAGCCTTCTCTTCTCCAGGCTCAACAGCCCCAACTTTCTCAACCTATCTTCATATGGGAGGTGCTCCAGCCCCCTGGTCATCCTCGTGGCCCTTCTCTCAAATGAGTTTGATTTAATGGGAAAAATTATTCCCTTAGACTTGTCCATATATGCTATTACCATTTGACATAAGAATAGAAGCTCCACCAATTCACTACTGCACATCTGTTTTAAACACTATTCAAAACAGATAGGCTGGGTTTTTTTGCCGTTGTTTTAAGTTGCTTTTTTTTTTTGGTTGGGTTTTTGGTTTTGTGAGTTTGTTTCTTTTTTTCTCAGATGAGAAAAATTATGTTATCATTCTCTGTCCTCTCAGAGGATGACCTCTGGTTACTGTAGTGTGTTAGAAAGCAGATTTGTTAAGTCATGTATGCACCTAGTAAGCTGAAGTTTGGCACACATCCCTTTCAACTCCTCATTCAAATAAAAACCTGTGCCATAAAAGGGGAAAGAAATTAAAAGTGCTATTTTCAGACCAAATGTACTTGAATGAAAAAAAGCTAAATTCAGTATTGAGAAGAAGGACAGAAAGGCAAGACTGTTTCAGCCTTAACACCGCATTCGCTGTAACTGCCCTAGCAATTTGCCTTTACTAATCTCAGCAGTGGTGCCTGATCTGTACAACACAATTTAGAGGTACCCTAAGCAGATGCAGAACTATCTCCCTACCTATATATTTTCAAAGGCAAAAGGTCTTGGAATTTTACTTTAAACTAGCAGCGTGGGTTTTTAACAGGAGCTACAGTGTGCTTACAAACCCCCATACTCAGTGACACAGTGTTTCTAACTTGCTCTAATTCTCAGGTTCTGGCAGGCACAGGCAGCATGCTTTTTGGGACCAGAGTAAAGCCAGTGCAAAGCATGTGGATGAGAGGCCCTCAGCGCTGAACATTTCATTGTATAGATCTCCCCCCAGGCCAATGCCCCTTGCCTAATGCGAGTTCATGCCACTCTCCCAGTTTATATTTATCCCTGACCCAGGTGCTGTTTTCCAACAGTGAACACAAGCTCGCCCATGCTGAGGCCTCTGAAACAAAGACAGGAATTTTGTCCCCCTTCCACACACACCCCTATGTGTGCGTCAGCCATTAAAATGTTTTCATACAAAACGGGTTCACGTGTCAAGGAACAACTGACCTGGACTTTCTGAATGCTCAAAGCCAGTGTATGTTTGGCCCCACACTTCATATGCTATATGTATTTTGCTTCCCTGAAGCCCACAGCAAACAGCTGCCATTAATATTCACTCCTTCTGCTAACACTTTCCTTAATCCCTAACTGACTTTCCAGCCTATAATTAAACTTTCCAGCTGCCACAGTTGGAGATGGCACCGATATCTATTATAAGTTCCTAAGCAGTCTCTAAAAAAGCCTTTTTTCCAATTTCCAATACCATGGGCAAGGACAAAGGCCTCTTACAGGTTTTAGGTTCAAAACCTTCCATTCGCTTACAAATTGCCTCATCTTTTGCTAGGGAAATCAAATGACCAAGAAGTATTACCTTAATAATTAAACTAATGCATCTTTATATTGCCAATAAGCACTATAAAAATAAGTTTTCAAGCAAAGACCTTGAAACCTGATGGATATATCCTGCAAGTGCTTCCACATTTTCCATGGAAAATATACTGGAAAGAACTGTGTAAGAACCATCACTTACAAAGATGTTCAATCCAAGCCCAAAGCTTAAACAGCAGCTCTGAGATGAAAGAATTAAGATTTGGAAATACCTTGTGAACAGATGTAATGAAAGACTAAACATATTACTTTGGACTGCAACAGTCAATTGGGGTTAGCACTTCAATCTTGAAAACCTGTTTTCCACATTTCATGTAAATGATTACACGAACAGTAGAGATGGTTGGCAACATTTCTGTCTGATGCTATTGTTACAGTGCTCAAGAGGACTTGATATTTTATGAGAAAATGACTGGCTTCACAGTTGAAAAAGGAAGGGAGAAGAGGTCTGAAGTGAACACTGCATTTTCTGGTAACAACACAACCGGACCCTGGGGCAGCTGAACAGAACACGTTAGGGCTCCATAACACCCAGTACACACACACACCCCATGGGCTTCAATGTAACAATGATCCACAAGCCATTCAGATCCAGGGCAAGAAAACACCATCAGACAGCCACAAACTGGTGTTACTTTTGTAAGCCCTGAATACCTCAGACATCTTTTGAGCTTCTGAGCCCACAAAGCTCCCCCAAACCTGAAGGCTGAGCAACCACGCACAGCATCTTTAATCTCAGAGCTCTACGACTCCTTACTGTAAACCAGGAGCCAACATCTCCACATATTATCTGTTATAGAATAGGGCAACATTTGCTTGGCAGACAAAGCGCTATCATTACAAACAGTGAGCAGGATCCATTCATAACATGCCTGGCCAGCGTCCACCAGCAATCATGACAACCCACCAGCCTGCAGCAATCACACTGCCTGCTGATGAAGACATGAGGATGTTCGGGGTCAGCCACCCCTATGTCTCCTCTTAACATATTTAGGAGTCACAGCATGCTTTTGGCTTTGCCTTTTGCCCCACACGGCAGAGATAAATTAAGTGCTTAGATCCAGTCTTCACATTTCAGAAACCACAGGCTGGTTTCTTTGGGAATGAAGGCTGCAGCCTTGCTGAAAGTTAGCTGCTATTTAAACAAAGTGGGGCACCTTCAGGAAGGGAACACATTCATTTTTAATTTTATCCTGTTGGTTGAGGCTAAGAATGTAACATTAAGGTTCTAATGCTGAGAAGTATTTCAGTAACTGTTCAGGATTCATCAACTACTGTAAAGTCGAAGATGGATCATTTCAGTTTTGTCAAGTCTAAAAGCACGGCTGCTCAGTGAAGGGATCATACCAGACAGGTGCAAAAAATCAAAGCCTGGACAGCGATGGCTTTTTCCTAGTGGCAAGGCAAGAAAGGTCAAGATTTTAAGCGGAAATGAATATGCTTTCAGTTCTATCTAAGCTACAGTTGAAACTCCTTTCTTCTTACATTAAACATATCATTTTAAAGGTAAATTCTGAAGGGTGCATGTGACACTTTTAAGCTTCAAACATGTATGCTTTAAGAGGTTAAGAGAAGGCGAAAACAGCCTTTCACTGAAAACTGTTAGTCATTTTTAATCACAGGATAACTCTACAAGAGGTGTGACTGATGCAATTTAAATTTTCACCTGACAAATTGAATTATTAATCTTCACAGCACCTACAACGAACGATCAAGTCAGTGAGTTACCAGCCCCAGGAGCTACTACAGAACATCTCTAAGACAGGGAAGCAGAATTTTGCAGCACCCCAGGGTAAAGCACTTCTTGCAGACGCTGCAGCCAGGAGGGCACAGGACCTCTGTCCTTGTCCCCACTGCTACTTCCCAGCTTCAGCTTTCCAAAGCAGGAGAGGACCTTGGGCAGCCCAAACAATAAAAAATGCTGTGGTCTGGAAGGAAAGTGACAGCAAAACAAAGCTATGGGCTTTATCTACACCTGGAAAGTGCTGTACATTCTGTACTGGCAGCTCTGAAAGGGAGCACTAAGAAGCTCAAGGAGCTTTTTACTTGCATCTGAATGAAAGCTTTACTTATTGCAGGTCATTTCCCTGCAGAAGGTAACAGTCCAAGCTCACACTAAGTTTTCAAGGAGTTGCCTTTTTCTAACAGACTGCACTTGCCATGATGTCTTGTCAACCCAGTTCTGGAAGATACTATGCTTTTTGCAGAGCTGTCAGCTTAAGCAATGCTAAATATTACTCTTAGGTACTAATTTTCTCTGTCTCTAATATTGAATATTAGATCAATAATCAATACATCAATAACTTCCCTTTTAAGTGTCTAACTAGAGTTCAAAAAGAAATAAAGTTCTAAACAATTTCCACAGAGTAACTTAAAATGGGGTTTCCATACACCACAATTTCATAATACAGGATTAAATTACAGTGGGTTATATAAGTTCTTAAAAGGAAGGCAAAATGCAACCAAAAAGTAGGATTCCTTGCTTGAGAATCTGAAAATGTTGGGCTTAAACATGCCAGTAGTCCAAGAACTACTTCTGCTCAGCCCACTGCTCCAAGTAGTATTTTTTAAGTAGGAAGTAATCCTGTTCATCATGTAAACACTTACTCAGACTCTTAATAATGTTTGTGCTATCCCTTCTCAATTTCTGGACAGTTTCTTTCAGGCTCAGCAGCTAACATTTAATTAAGAGATATTCAACCACTAATATTTTTTAAACAATGGCACATACACAGAAATAACTGCCCATGAGAACTACTTTACAAAATCAAAATACAGCCAGTGGAAACAAAATACAAAACACTCGCCTTCAGCTGAACTAGTTTTGTTTAGAAAATGAACAGACAACGCATTTCCTTGGCTGAGACCTTGACTTGTTTGCGAAGTCCCATCCTACAGCGATTTTTCTTCTTACAACATCTACAAGGTGCAGGGAGCTCTATCAAGGAAGCAGACTCTCAGTTCTGCAGGTGAGGAATGACAACAGCCTTGGCATGCCTTAAAAAAACCAGACATAGCAAAGCATTCCTAGTAAACTGTGTAACGTAGTATATACTTAGTGTATCTATTTTATCCCTTTATAATTGCTGGGAAGTTACAGAACTAAGGATATCTTAGGGGATATTGCCAGTTCTGGAAGATACTATCTGTATAACATGATGGCTTTGGCTCGTTGCTGTATCATCTGTTGCACACAAGCATTTTGGTTGGTTTTTTTTTTTTTTTTTTTACTTAAAAAATAAATCACAGCAAGATTTCTTACAAATCTATGGAGATATTAAACACTTGTACTGATTTCCATGAACTCATTAGTAGAAGGAAGCATAACTACATTGACTGCATTATTCAAAGCCACATCACAGGATCAGAAGGTCACAGAGGGCATCTTCTGTCATACAGCTATCTTGCTTTTAGATAGAAAAAATGCCAGCAAGAGTTAGGAAGCAGTGCTTCGGATGATGGAAAATGCAGGACATAAGAAAACAGCAAAACAAAACACAATAACCAAACTGCTACTGTGGTGAGGAGATTCAGAACAAGAGATGAGGAAAGCACTTTCATCATGCCTGCATGGCAGATAGGTAAAAATAAAACTGGAACTGAAAGTGAGGGAATCCAAAACCAGGTAAAGTATTTACTTCTTCTTATGGACAATCCTGTTACAGAAGCTGCTGGTGTCTTTCTGGTCAGTGTAACACAGAAACTACAACTTCTGTGATCATGAGGGTAACCCTCAAACCCCACCGTTTGCTCTGGAAAAAGGCATTTTATGTTTGTTCCTGTAGCACAGCACTGGCAAGTGGGTAACAGTGTAAAAAGAAGGCATTTCTTTTTATTCTTCAGCTCTGCATCCTTAACTCAATCACTGTCCCACTGGGCTGAGAAAAGGACTGGCTTTACTGTGCTGCATTGCCCTGTTAGCAGAGAAGCTGCAAATTAATTATTCATCATGGTTTACATATGGTATGAGTGCAAGAAACACAGTTCTGAGTTTGTACAATGAAGAATAAGTCAAGAAATCTGTGTTGCTGTGCTGGTTTTGGCTGGGATAGAGTTAATTTTCTTCACAGCAGCTAGTATGAAGATATATTTTGTATTTGTGCTGGAAACAATGTTGGTAACACAGGGGTGTATTATCAGTTACTGCTGAGCAGTGCTTACACAGAGACAAGGTCTTTTCTGCTCCTTCCATCACTCCACCAGTGAGTGGGCCGAGGGCAGACGATAAGCTGGGAGATGGAGTGGGCTGGCACAGCCCAACTAACCCAAGGGATATCCCAATACCATATGGCATCATGCTCAGAATACAGAGCTGGGGGAAGATAGAAGAAAGGGGGAACATTCAGAGTGATGGTGTTTATCTTCCATTACACATGATGGAGCCCTGCCTTCCTGGAGATGGCTGAACACCTGCCTGACTATGGGAGGCGGTGAACGAATTCCTTGTTTTGCTTTACTTGCACATGCAGCTTTTGCTCTACCTGTTAAACTGTCTGTATCTCAACCCACGAGTTTTCTCACTTTTACTCTTCCTATTCTCCCATTCTGCTATGGGGGGAGTGAGTGAGTGAGTGGCTGTGCAGTGCTTAGCTGACAGCTGGGGTTAAACCATGACTGTCACACAACTAGCAATTGAGAATAAAACACTTTCAAACTTTAAACATGAAGTTCTGGATGGTTTTATTTGGCGTTGCAAGAACTGTGGTCAATTGGTACACATCAGAAAAATAATCTCAATAACAACTCTTTGAGGAGAGAAGCACACTTTTCCAGTAACTTTAGTTACATCAGCATTTCACCACCACAATAAATGTGTGGCATATTTAGTTACACGCAAAGCAAGTAAGTACATGGTTTATGCAGACAGACAGCCTAGCTGAATATATTTAAATATATTGATGAAGGGGGTGGGTGCTCTCTTCTCTTTGCCTTGGACAACTGGCGGGGGAGGAAGCATCATATGCTGATTCTTCTTTTCCAACCCATTACCGGCAGAAAGGGCATTACAGGCAGAAAGGGATTCCAAAGATTGGAATAAACTAAGACAAGTCAACTATTCCCTAGTTCTTGAGGATGTCACTAAATAGGGTGGTGTGAGAAAGGGCTCTGGGTGGTGCTTATCTTTTTTCCTTTACTTTTCCCAAGATATAACCCATTAATATATTATTATAATCTACACAGAAGATCAGTGCCACTGAGGCCAGGAATGAACACAGAATGATAACCAGTGTCAATACCAAGTCTACATTAGTGTAGAGCCTGTCCACAACCTCTATTTGCTGCTCGTAGCACACTACTCCTGCAAGGAAGTGATCAAACCCCAACAATGTGCTTGCACAGTATAAAAGGACACTCCTAATTGCCATGCCTCAAATTCCAGCCCTAAGCCTGATAAGAGAAAGCCTGCAAAACTCTTTAATAAATCATAGAAATCAGACGGAAATTAGGTCATCTTGCTCACGCCTCCCCTCCGCACTGCGAGTTTGCTACCCATACACTGCTGCTGAGTGCTCTGTCTTGGCAACTTCTAAATGATTCAAGCACTGAGGTTTCTCCCAATTCCCTAGGCAGGCTGTTACACGGCTCAGTGAACCTCACCATCCATACGCTTCCCACCTACCAGCCTCATCCTCTCCACCCCAGTTTTGCCTCTGTCTCACTTTGTTCTGTTGCTATTTATATCTCTCCTTTCACTCCCCAAAAATCCACTCTTGATGCTACCTCAACAGCCATCTGGCAAAAATTGTTGCTCAGGAAACGTTCTTCTGCCTCTCCTGTAAACCCACTGTAGTATGCTGCTATTTTTAGGAGAAAAAAGGAGGTGGTAAGGGAATGAAAGGCTGCCAGCTCCAGCTGTACAAGAATAATGCTCCAGTACATGGAAACTATATTACAGTGTTTCCCTTTATGCACATATAATTAACCAAAACTTTCAATCTTCTGGAATGATCCAAAGGAGAGACAGAAGAAATGGAAAAGAGAAATTCCAAGGTAAAAACCTGCCACCTCACTTTACCTTTCAACCCCACAGCTGGCCCCTCCTTCCAGAGGTGTTCTCAACATTTCACATCGGTGTTTGCCGAACAAGACACATGATTAAACCAGACACTTCCATTAGAAAATGATAAGAAAGCTGCTCACAACAGGAGGCAACTATGCCTTATACCAACCCTCAAGTGGAAGCGAGACTTGTGTTTTAACTCCCGCTTTGAGACAAGGTGACGTGCTGACCTCTGAAAAGACAGCTGCCCACCACCCTCCCCAACCTGCCCAGTCAACAGTGGTGCCAGATGTCCCACGCAAAGGGCTCTATGCAACCAGTGCCTGAACTACCAAGACCATCTGACTGAAGCAGAAAGACCCTGCTTTCCTGAGAGAACACTTTCATACCTCACCCACCATCTTTATCAAACCTCGTATTTACTGATATGCAAAGTTAAGAACAGCTAGGTTCTTAACAAACCTAGGAATATTAGGAACAAACCAGAAGTACGAGGTTTCTTGCTGCAAACAATTTCCATATTCAAGAGACAACACTCCTCTCTGTATAGAAGTATGTTCCATATACTGACTCCAACAGAGCTGTGGGGCATCCACAGCAATCACACTGTGCTGGGGAGCGGAGGAGCTGAGCGCTGCCTGACCCAACCCTTGCTCTGTAACAGCAGTGATTTAATTGAAAGAAATCAGTGATTAATCCAGTGGACCTGGTGAAGTAATCATCTCCAGGGTCCTTACAGAGATTACAGCTTCCTGACCCAAGCCAGTAGGGTCAGATTTTGATACCTCTACCTAAACCGAATCGAGCCTTGCCTAAAGATTCTTGTGGGAAGACTCACCTTCTGTGCTCCTCTGGTGAGGTGAAGAGCGCTGAGGCTGAGCCACTGCAAGGGGGGAAGCTCTGAGGATGAAGAATGCAGAGGGATAATCCCAAATCAGGAGGAAGGGAAGTGGAGCAGGTGCTTGGCCACCTTCTTGGGTGATGGGAAGGATGGATGGTGCCAGAACCTCCAGCACCAGTAGGGACCCCACCATGGAGCTCTGAAGAAGGGTCACCCGGACAGGGACCACAGCCAGGGAAAGGGGGCTTGCAGTAGGAGCAATAGGCAGGAGTCTGGCTGGGGGAGCAGGACACAACTAAAGAAGAGAGCAAAACCACAGGGGGAAGTGTGCAGCTTGCTCTGGTCTGACATGGGCCAGAGATGGGTGTTTTCCCTTCCTCTTCCATGACATCCCATCACCCATCATCAGGGCTCCAACCAAGAATATGGCAGAGACAGTCATTCCCACCTCAAATATATTCCTCTGCTTGCTACCTGCATCCCATGTGGGATCAAACTGAGACCCTACTTTAGGAAAAAGGCTATAGTAAAAGCCAAGCAACAGACATGCTATACCTTGATAATTCAGATTTTAACATAGAACAAGAACAGAAACATCAACCACTCTTCATTCCACACAGGAACTTCCTTATCCCACCTCTTAACTCATTAGAGCAGTGCTATGACTTTTGCCTTCTGTCACGTCTGCCAGTAGACATTTCATGTAAATACATGCACTTAAGCATGTATTCAAAGCTATATCCTGCTTTTTTTTTTCTCTTCACACACTCCCTCACCCCTTCCCAAAATATTTCTTTGTATTCACATATGCTTTTCATTTTTTCTAGCCCTTTACCCCCCATACGCGCTCTGAGTCCCCAGTTTCCACATTCTTCTTTAACCCTCTAAACTATAAAGACTCTCAGACCACTCTTTGATCCACTCTCAGTGGGATCAAACATCTGGTGGGTGATCCTCATGCGGATTTCAGTACTTCTTTTGTTTCCCAATTTGCCAACAGATCAGTTTTGATATGTCATGAAGCCACTGAAAGAGATTCTCTGAGGCACACAAAGTATTTCCATGATCTATAAAGGAAAGGGTAAAAATTGAAGGGCTTACTGTAAAATGGATTTTTTTTTTTCCCCATTTCTTATTTCTATGTACTGTTTTAAGCTTTTATGTATGTATTACCCTTCATATACTGCATCTTGTAGGATGCAAATAGATACATGATTTAGATTTTGTAATTTCCTTTCGCTTTTATCTACTTTATTCAAGAACACACAGCTTTCCTGATACAGTCAATGACCAAGTAAAAAGTAAAGAATTCATCTTTCTCCAGAGACAAAAAGCTGACAATTACTGAAACTGCAGTATATCAATTACTTGAGAAGGGTGCAGGAGATACTGAGTTTGGTGTCTATATACCACATTATCTCAGATTAACTCAGTTGTCCCAAATAGTGACCCAGTTCTGCTTTTCCACAGATATTTAGTCCCTAGCAACCCTACCAAGCTTCCCCTGCACCGATGCTTTGGTGACAACAATTGAGAGTGGCAGGGGCAGGAGCAAAAAGCTCGTAGGATTTCTCTTACCAACACCAAGATACATGCTTTGACCTCCTCTTCTCCACTACCTGTGCAATTAAAATTTTAAGAAGTGGAGGTCTTTCCAAAGAAAACAAGTTTTTCTCTTTGGGCATTTCTAGCCAGCTAATACAAGAGGAAATGCTATGTGTCCATATATACATCTGGACTTGCCATTCCACAGTATTAGCTATTAGAGAAGGCTAATACTGGAGATTAAAAATTAAAAGAAACACTCTATAAAACCTAGCTAATGCATCACCTTTCCAGTAGTCCATCTCTTTCAAAGATTTCCTTTATGATACTGATTCAAACTGCTTAGCAGTACTTATTTAAGTCTAGGTTTGGTAAAAGTCTTTATACATATACACACTCTATGACTTTTGTACCAAATAAAAATCTGTCATGATTGTTTGGAATAAACATGTTTTCAGCTTATTTTTCAGCCTAGTTGACAGCAATCATATTTTTTAGTCATATTCATGCATTTGTTTTCACGTGAGAGAAATTATGTCTAAACAAAATACCTTGAAAATTCAAACTCTGCAGCCATAATACATTTCAAGTTAAAAACCTGATAAATAAAATGCTAAAATACAATATCCCAAGCCCATGCTACATAAACTGAAGAAGCACAATCCTGCAGACAAGAACCCTCCCTGCATGGACCCACCCTTTGTTTTCAAAGCCTAACACACACTGAGTGCGCACTGAGCGCGCACTGAGCATACACAGATTCTCACCCAAGGACGTATTTTGATGTGAAAAAGTCACACAGTTATTAATACTTTCATGTTGAGAATGCTGTAGCTCAAGAGATACAGCTGATGCTTCATCTCATGAGAAACAAGTATTCTTTTATAAAAGCTTATAAATGGTTTGATGTTTTCCCCGAGACAACAAGCAGTCATTTCCTGGTACATGAGATTTCCATGAAACAAGTCTGAATGTCACCCACTGTGAATAACACATTTAACACATTTCAAGAACTTTCTGTTAACTCAAGATCATGCTTGAAATACAAAGAAGTGACATTTCATATATTAAAAAAACCCCAAACCAACACAACAAACCATGCATAGCCCACAAGGAATTCAGTACCATTGCACCAAACAACACATCTAACAAACCTAGGGGTGAGCACGCTGCTGTGGGTCAAACCTACCAGGAGTGCCCGTATTGTTTATAACACCACACACACATCCCCAGCCAAAGACAAACCTGTAAACAGTGATTCTCTTTCAAAGAATAAATATTCAGCAGTTTTCCACTAGAGAAAGCAAAAAAAAAGGAAAAAAAAAAAAAAAAAGAAAACCCAGAAAAACCCCAAAACCACCTTACCCTCCTTAATTTAAAAATTACATAAGCTTTAGCTTCACCTTCACTTGCTCCTTCTCGGAAGAGAGAAGAAAACCCCAATTAAAATCAGACTCTCCAGTTCTGCTGCAGTTCCCCAGCAGACAGACTCAGCCCTGCCCTGCGAGAAGATGCCAAGGCAGAGGTGCTGGGGGGGGCTGGGGATGCGTGCCACACCCTGAGGTCCCCCTCTACTTCCCCTCTTCCTCCTCCTGCTCCTCAAGGCTCAACCTGCCCACCGCAGAAGCAGGCTCCCATCAGATGAGCTGCTGACACACATCCAACCAGCTCCTCGGACATACAGGGCAGCCTTGGGGAGAAAAGGCCATCAGCTGCATCATTAACGGAGGGATGCGACTGCGTCCAATTAGTTTGGAAAGAGGCCCAGGCTGTACCAGTCAATACAGAGCAGTGTATTTTTAATACCCCCCTGATGTGTTTCGTGTTCTCTTCTGCAGTGAGCAGGTCTGCAGCACGCTGGCAGCTCAAACAGCATTCCTGCTCAAGCAATGCCGTAAGGAATAAACTTCCAGCAGCTTTTACTCTAATGCAGCGCTCTTGGGGTTTTTTCTCCCCTCATTGCCATGCAGGTCTCACCCTCACCTTATTGCTGAAAGTTTCCAACCCAAGGAGACCAGCACAGCAGTATTCACCTATACTATATTATGCATGTACAATCACAGGTGCAGCAACACTCATGAATTTAACCACACCAGAAATGCAGCATGATGATCTTGACCTTTCAATACCCTACGAAAGGACTACTTCCCACAGATTTAGAGAAAAATCATACACTGAATTGTACCTGATCAAGATTTACTGGTCAAAATCTTACAGATTTTGTTTATATTCTCATTTTCTATGAGATTTAGTTATACCTGCTCTCTTTATACTAACCTTTCAGCTTTCTATGGACACAAACACTGACAATATTAGAAGTAAAACATAAAAGATATTCAGTTCACCACACTGTAAAAAGACAGATGCACTTGGGACACACTTAACCCAGAGCTTTAATTTTGCCCAGCAGGCCTCTGACTTGCCATCATTATGACAGAAAGTACTTGAAACATAATGGTTTCTTTCCCTTCGACTTCCAAACAACATATATGTTGAGCTGAGGATACACTTTCCATTTCTGCCTCAAACCCTGGAGAACAAAATTAGAGCAATGACCACCTTTACCAAGCACAGCCATCAAGCACAGCCCCGAGAGAAATAAGTTCAAGAAACAGCAGGGACAGACTGTCTACACTACTTGGGGCTACTTGTGATGGCCACAGAGTAGGAGTTTCATGCTTGGCATATATGATAAAGTTTTATTCTCAGTATATATCATAAAAGTTTCAACTCAGAGTGAAAAACAAGAAAGATTAAAAAGCCAAAATGCTGTGCCTTCAGCCCCTCTCTGCTCCCCGCTGCAGGATGCAGGAGGACGGGGCCCGCACAGCCTTCCTGCCAGCCACATGTGCGTGGTCTCCCTTTGCCCACTCACCCTGCGGAGCACCGCAACTTCCACACCGCGCTTTGCGGGGACACGCGTGGGGTGTTTGTGTTTGAGGGGGGAAGCAGCGCCGGGGCCGCAGCTCCCGCGTACCTTAGAGCTGGCGCCGAGGCAGGCAAGCAGCAAGAGCGGGGAGCCGCGATTCGTCCCCCGTGCGGCCCCGACAGCGCGGGGCGGAGCTGCCGCAGCCCGGCGGCTCCGATACCCGCCGGCAGCGGGGCCTCCCCACTGCGGACCCGGGCCGGCGCTGCCACCGCAGCGGTCCGGGGCCGCGATGTGCTCCGCACATAACCACACCCACCGCATTGCAGAAGCCACGGCCGGGGGGGAATAGGGAAACAGCCCCCCCCTCTTCACCGCAAGGCACGCAGCACCCCCCGGCAGGGCAGCGAGAGAGAGGAGGGCCCGGGGCGGAGTTGGGGGGGGATCTGGCTCCCCCTGCACCGCTTGGGCGCTGCGTCCCCCAGGTGAGCGGGAGAGCGGGCACCCAAGGAGGGGGTAGTCAGGTCCGCTCCTCACTAATCCAGACCACCCCCTTACCCCCCCGCCATACCTCTGCCGCCTACAGAAGTTTCCCACAAAAATGCGTTATCGCCCTAAAAAAAATAAAATCGCAAACACCTCCTCCCCCCTTCATCCCTCTCCCCAGCACAGCTGCAGCGGGAGCAGCCCCCTTATGTCCGTGTCACCGTCCCCCAGCCCCCCCCCCCCCGTCTGGCTGGAGAGAGCCAGGCACCCCGCAGAGCCCTCACTGTCC
>JAOEHY010003209.1:0-21304 GCA_025447955.1 Psilopsiagon aurifrons | reverse complement strand
TTCAGATATTGGAAGGCTGCTATGAGGTCTCCACGCAGCCTTCTCTTCCCCAGGCTGAACAGCCCCAACTTTCTCATTCTATCTTCATACAGGAGGTGCTCCAGTCCCATGATCATCCTTGTTCTTACTTGCAGAAAGGCATCCATTGGTCCTTTAATAAGTACCATAATTTTGTGTCTGTTTCTTGTTACTATAGATAACTCATATTACCTTTTACCTCAGTATTGAAAATTTTTTGCAAATAAGCCTTTTCTGTCATTTTTTACTTGTAATTCAACCATATTTCAGCCAAAACAAGCTCAGTTTGGGGATATTTAATCTCTCTCATGAAGAAAATGTAAAAGATGGTGACAGACTGTGGAAGACCATCTGTTTTGAACAGGAAACAAATACAGAAATTATTTTTCTTTCTAGATTAAAGGTGGGCTCAATACCACTGAAGTTTATTATTCTCCCTTTCTGGTTGCATAACTGTTAGTGATTTTTAGTCAGTGCTTAATATATTTTCATTTAAATTAAACTGTAGAAGAAGCATTCTTGGGGTGGACATTAAAATAATTAAAATCACCTAATGAAATACTCAAGTTCTTGCATTTAAGCTAATTTATTTGAATAGCATATTTTAGGCTCTATAAACATGCCTCATTTTCTACCCACCCACCTGCAAAGCAAAACCCAAACAATCTCTGGAATGCAGTCATACTCTTTCATTATTTTCTGTCTTGTTTCATAGCAAGTCGTACACTTACATTTAGGGATAATGGATGCAACAATTACATCCTTTAAATATTATTTCCAAGAAGAAAAGCCTTATTAATAAAATATCTGCTTTTTTGTGCAACATAATGATTGCTGTGTCTTGATTTGTAAGCACTGAGATGTCCTCTTGAAATTCTCTTGTAGGTTCTTTGGCTGCTGAGTTTTGATGATGATAAGAACACCTTAGCAGATGCAGTAGACAAGTACTGTATCGGTGTCCCACCCATTCAGTGGTTGGCCTGGATTCCGCAGCTGCTGACATGCCTGGTTGGCTCAGAGGGCAAACTCCTTCTGAACCTCATTAGTCAGGTACAAAAGATAATAATGGATTTTTTTATTGTCTGTAATACCTGCTTTCAAGATGAGAGACACATATTTTTCAAAGCAAAATAAGCAAATACCAAGCCTTGAAAACGCGATTGTTTGCAACTGTTGATGAGTGAAAAAATGGTAATTTTTGTCTGTAAGTAAAATACTTTAAATTACTAAGTGTTACTTAATGAAATTAAATCCAGTTAAATATTGTGCCATATGTGCATGAGGAATTATAGCTTTCCCTCAGGAATCATGTTTACTGTGGTTTTGTAATGAGCATTATAGAACACATTTAGAAATATGTAGTTAAGTGCTTGTAACGTAGGAGTAGTGGTAAAGAATTGTTAGCTTTTAGTGACTAAAAGGCAAACTATTTCATTAGTGCTTTGGTTTTTACTAGAGTTGACTTTAACAAAATAAAGCTCTGTCTGTCACCATCAGAAATCATTTCCTTTGTAAAGAGCTTTGTAAATTTTCACTTAAGTTTTGCATGACAAATGATTAGACTCACAAGTCTGACTGTAGTTGGAGCTCATAAGTATCACAGACGTCTTTGTTTGTCTTGCCTTTAAACTTAAGGTCCACAGAGGGAATATAAAATAAAAAATACAAAATTTTCTGTGTTACTGACTTAAAACTCTTGGTTTGAAAAAGTACTAAAACCTAAACCTTACTTCAGACAATTTACTCTTGAATTGCAGCATGAAGCATATGTGTCAGGATAGTAATCTGCCATAAATATCATATTACTGAACAGTTAAATGCCATTGCAAAATTTCTACCACTTACCATACCCACTTGAATAGAGAAAGAATCCATGATTTAGTAAAATTGTAGCTGGAGAAACCTCTCGCCATGTCTTAAGATGTGCTCTATCGTGGGTGATACTTTCAGTTACTAGATAACTGAGATCTACAGATTTTAAAGGAGATGCTGAATGTTTGGATCTCTCTAGGTTTTGCTGTGAGTTTTGTTTGGGGCTTTTTATGTGTTTGGGGTTTTTTTTAATGGAAGCCACGCAATCTTTTGGTTTTGGGTGAAATTGGTATACCATTACATGCAGTGCCATAATTAGGTGGAGTAAAGTTACTCTCTAATGGGACTTCTTATCAAGTGTCACAGGGCTTGCTGGGAATTGTGGCCTAATTTAAAGACTAACTGCTGTCATCATGGCTGATTTTCTTCCATTATGTATGCAAGATCTTTGAGCTGGCCCAGCTGGTGCTCTGGCTGTTTCCAGGTTTATTAGGCAATATGATCTGGAAGCCCTGATAAGGTAATGCCTTAACAGTGTGCATAGGGAGTTACTGTTTCATCCGCTCTAGGTTTCTGTTACTGAAACCTAAAGATTTTCTAGTTTTCCCTAAGCTGTTATTTAAAACAAGGAGCTGATAGTTATGAGTTGCACTCATTTACAGAGTGAATCTGTATGTGTTAAGCTGATCGATAATCTGTTTCCTTAACTGAGAAATATATATATATGTGTATCTCCGAATAGGTGGGAAGAGTCTATCCCCAAGCTGTCTACTTCCCTATCAGAACCCTCTATTTGACCTTGAAGATAGAACAACGAGAGCGCTACAAAAGCGGTAAGCTTGATAATGATCAAATTGTTTGGGCTCTTTGTAACTTACTGGTTTGAGTTTCACCTGATTTTACTGGGAAAATGGATTTCCTAGAAAACATACCAATTTAGCAAGTGTAAGAAAAAAAGTTCTTGATAAACTTTGCCTGCCTTTGTTTCTGTAAAATTAAATCTACAGTTGGCTTGAGCTGTCTTGAATTTTCTTGAATAAAATACTCACCAAGAAGAAGAGTTTCATCTCCTTGGTTCTCATATTACCTTACTTATTGAGTATCACACGTTCTTTCCTGGGTATTTTATCTTTAGGAATTGGTGGACGGGTAGAAAATTCTTGGATTACAAGTACAGAAAGGCATCATTTTTCTAGGACATTCTAGGCTGATGTCAATTGCAAGCATGAATCATACAAAGTTCAGTTCCTTTTCAATAGGTCAAGCTTTTAGAAATAATGTAACGAAAGATGAGCTCATGTAACTCAAGTGAGGTAAACTGCTTTCTTTGAATAATCTGTACTTGAGTGTCTCCATAATAACTTTTTACAGTGAATCTTCAATTAAAATGAACATTCAAGTTCACATGAAATAAAATCAGTTTAGGCTTTGAAGGAATGTCTGAGAGGTGGGGAGAGCAGAAGCAACTTGCACAGTTGTGTGCATGAGTAAGATCTTTTTTTTTTCCAAAACCAAATCTTATTTAGAATCATTATGTCAAATGATTGCACAGAATTTAATTGTTCTTTTATCCCGTATAGAATCATAGAATAGATTATAGGATATTATAGAATCATAGAATAGATTTCCTGGGAATCGCAGGAGAGTTAAAAAGGAGGGGAGGAAAAAAACATGGTTTAAATTATTTGCCTGGATATGAAACAGCCTTAGTTATTTCAAGAGCATGACTTTGTAGCTGAGAAAAAGCTGAGGCTATACCTGCTGTGTGTTTCTGAAGAGAGTTTGCATTGCTCTGGCTTTAGGAAGTATGTTCTACTGAATAGCATTTGGAGTAGAGTTTTCTTTGCAAGAAGCAGATTTTCTTGATTTCGTTAGGTAATATATGATTAAAACTTCATGCAAATCTAAAGCAGCTTTCTCAAACAGTTTATTTTATTTCATGCAGGCATGTATCAAGTTTATGAAAGGTGTTTTGGTTTTTTTTTTTCTTAATTTCCACTTAACAGATTCTGGGCAACAACAGCCAAGTTCAGTTGGAAATCAGTCCCACTCTGCCTCAGATCCTGGGCCAATCAGAGCCACTGCACCGATGTGGCGATGCAGCAGAATTATGCACATGCAGCGAGAATTACATCCAACACTTTTGTCTTCTCTGGAAGGCATTGTAGATCAGATGGTCTGGTTCAGAGAGAATTGGCACGAAGAGGTATTTGGCTTTAATATACCTTCATATGTATGTGACATCTAAGGAAAAGTTAACTACAAAACTGTCATCTAGAATTAGTTGTAAGCATTAAAACATACCTATTTGTTTTGATTAGTAAACTGGTGTGTTTGTAAATCTGATTGTTCTGATCAGAGTTTTAAGGAGATTGGTTATTTCTGGAAGCAGTATAGAGGCTTCCCTAAACTACACATTTGATGAATGCCTCTAGGATTCAAGCTGTTACCCGTACTAACTGAAAATTTATATTCTTATACTAAGTTTCACAATTACCAGTTTCTGTCTTGTTCTGGTGTCTGTGGCAGGTTGTGATTATTATCTGAATTTTGAATTATATCAAGGAGCAGATGGAGGAGCCACTCTGTTTCATTATTAGCTTCTCAAAGTGTCCAGCTACTCTGTTCTGTCTACCTAATGCAGTGTTTGTTTGAAAAATAACACATCATTTTCTAATGTATCACGAACTATGAAATTTAAAACTCGGCTGCTGTTGTAAGAGAGGTGTACTTTGTGATGCAGTATTTCCACTGCTCAGTTTGTTTGCAGAGCTGAAATCAGCTCTGTCATTCTGACTGACCCTCTGGTGCAGTCTAAAAATGGAGTTTTAGATAAATGTTTCTGAGAGGATAACTTTGCTGTATAAAATGTAGTGTCAAATCAGAAGGCCCAATATTCCTTACTGTTTTGTCTTTCTTTTTTAATCCTTAGGTTCTTAGGCAACTGCAGCAGGGCTTGGCGAAGTGCTATTCGGTTGCCTTTGAGAAAAGTGGAGCTGTTTCAGATGCCAAAATCACTCCCCATACACTAAATTTTGTCAAGAAGTTAGTCAGCACCTTTGGAGTAGGTCTAGAGAATGTCTCGAATGTGTCCACCATGTTTTCTAGTGCAGCCTCAGAGTCATTAGCTAGGAGAGCACAGGCAACAGCTCAAGATCCTGTGTTCCAGAAGTTAAAAGGACAATTTACAACAGGTAAATGTTCAAATTGTTTTATTAAATGTTACTTTTAATCCCCAGTGAATTTCCACTCCTACCTCCTTCCTCAGAATTCAACTGTGAAGGCTTTCGGCTTTTTTGTTTTTCCAGTATTTTTACTGAGAGAGAATATAAAATAGAGCATCTTTCTGTCATTCACTAAGCCCGGAACTGTTTTCAAATCACATATGTGTTTAAAGGTAAATTAGATTACCTCACTGTAATATTTTTGCCATTTACATAGAACTGCCTGCTACGCATAAGGGGCAATAGAACTTATTTCTGTTTTACAGTGTTGCCAGAACTTAATGACATTTTCACCCCAGAGCTCCAAACTGACAATATTATGCAAACTCTTTCAAAACAGCTTACTTTTGATGAGGAAAATGACTTCAGTGTTTTGGATAACTAGTTTATAAAAATCCTATTACACAAATTTACATCATTGTTAGGTAAATTGAATTGATAACTTTAATCAGATCTAATAAAAAAGATACTTATGGGAAGTGGCTTTTTTGCTTCATTTTTTTTCTCTTTATCAGTGGAATTACATGTCTGAATATCTGATTTGATTTAAAATTCTTAGAGAAGCTTATGTACAGTAGTGCATGGTTTTGATACATTTGGTGAAAAGTGTTGAAGCTATTCAAGTATATATGACAGAAGGTGACACTGATGGCATCAGTGTTTTGGATTGCCAGGATTTTGAATTTTGCATAAGTTCCTATCTAAACTATATCAGCTTTTCCTTAAAGATAGCTGGTTGACTGAGTTTGACAAGTAGACTTGCAGTGTTTTTTCAGGCATTTCACTGATAATGTTGTGAAAATAAGTGAGCTGATGGGAATCATGTGAAAGCAACTCAGTCGTAGATATGACCTACCTATCTGTGCATGCTATGTATTGCATGATGTCCTTTTTGAGGCACAACAGTTGCATGACAGCAGATAATGAAAGTCCTGAACCATATGATTAAATTTTTGATGGATGAAGTGTACTAAGGAGTGAAATGGTAGTAGAAACATTCTGTATGTCTTTAATGGGAGCATATGGGGGTGGGGATGGAAATAATCATTGGACAGTGATTAATGGGATGAAATTTAACAAATTCAGATGCCAGATTCTGTACTTGGGATGGGGTAATGCTGGGTACAAGTATAGTCTGGGAATGGAGTGACTGGAGAGCAGCCCAGTGGAAAGGGATCTGGGCATGGTGGTTGACAGCAGGCTCAGTGGGAGTCAGCAGCATGCCCTGGCAGCCCAGAGGGAAAACCACATCCTGGGGTGCATCAAACAGCATAACCAGCTGTTCAAGAGATGATCATCATGCTGTATTTGTCTTGGTGCGGCCTCCCCTGGGACTGCATGCAGTTCTGGGCCTCATAGCTTAAGAAGGATGAGAAAGGTACTGGAATGTGTCTAGAGGAGGCAACAAAGCTGGTGAAAGGGCTGGAAGGTATGTCCTATGAGGAACAGCTGAGGACTTAGGCCTTACCTAGTTTGGAGAAAAGGAGGCTGAGGGACAACCTCATTGTCCTCCACAGCTGCCTGAGGAGGGGAAGTGAGGGAAGTGCTGGTCTCTTCTCCCTGGGATCCAGTGATAGGACACGTGGGAGCAGTTCAAAGCTGCACCAGCACCGGTTCAGACTGGACCTTAGGAAGCATTTCTTTACCAAGAGGGTGGTCAAACCCAAGAACAGGCTTTCTGGAGAGGCAGTCAATGCCCTTTTCCTGTCAGTGTTTAAAAGTCATTTGAACAATCCCGTCAGTACCTGGTCAGCCCTGAGTTTGTCCAGCAGTTGGACTGGATGATCACTGTAGCTCCCTTCCAACTGCAATAGTCTACATGAAATACAGACTTGGACTAGTTTTTAATTTTTAGAAATGGTTTATGTGTCTTTACAGTGCAATAGGAGTACAGTCAATTTTTCATTGCTGTAAGTGTTGATATGCTCAGTTTTTGTTCGATTGAAGTTACTTTTGATCTGTTATGGTTTCTTTCCTTTGAGTGTTAGAGAGATCTGGGGATTAAGAAACTTTAATTACAGTTCAGTTACAGTCTTTAGTTAAAACAAAAAATTGAGAGGTTTTTCAGGTTTTACATGCTCATGTATAATCTTTGTATGTCTTTATGGTATCTAAATGGCAGGTAAGGTTTTCAGGTTTGCTGTCTAATCGATACAGAATAACATATGAAACGTGGAGCAACAACATACCCCTGGGCACGAAAATCATATGAAGTCGTGAATGCAATGTGTTTCTCAGTGAACTTCAGATTAATAACAAGTAATGTATTTTTTTTTGTTGAGGAGTTCATATGTAAAAGTCTGATTAAACATGAATGTCTGTGGGGTCGAAATCTTTATTTTGCTTAGTTCTAGATTTGATTTTATTTTAAATAATAAATTCAGTGTTTTCATTTACAAATGAAGTGTGGGAAGCCAGAAGAAATTAAACTGATCAATATACTTGCACAGTTTTGCAATTCAGTTCATTATGCAGCAAATGAAAATATGGCTTTTATTAATTTTGTAATAACAGTAAATGCACATAAATAAATGAATAGGATTGTAATTACCGAAGATAGCAAAAGCTGCTTTAGCATTATGAGAAACCATTTGTGAATTGTGCCTACGTTGTCCTTTTGTCATGCTACAAGGTTCATGTTTGTTTTTCTGCTTCTCAGCTCTAGTTGCATTTAGGTGATGGATAGATAATTACAGTGGCTGCCTTCCATTTCAAAAGTATCCAAGTGGAGGAGCTGTCTTGGAGTAAACTCTTGTCTTCAATTATTTCCAGATTAATGTTGGCAGCTATGTTTTATAGACACTTTCAACTATGTTTGGTTGCATAATCATCTCCAGCAACATCTGAGTTGCATCTTGATTCCTGTTTAGAGCCACTGGGTACTCTCATACCATCTTACATTCTAAGTACTTTGTCAGCAGCAGTCTGGACCATTGAGGCTTTGATAGATCATTTTTTTCCATCCTAATGTTATATATTTTAAAACCAAATTTTACTTTAAAATTATTTTTTTACCGGAACTTCAAATGCAGAGCTCTTTGACTATCTGTACTTTGTTCCTTCTTTCCTGCTAAACCTTTGACATCAAAGAACAGAAAAATGCTGAGAAATGCTCTCTTAGAGAGCTTTCTCAGCAGTGAAAGGAGGAGGAAAACTTCCTTCATTGTTCTTTTGTGGACATACGATAGTTCAGAGTTTGGATTGGCTTCTTTCTCCAACCATTTCTTCACTCAAGCTGAATAGGAATCAAAAATTCCAAAGTATACCCTGAATGGGCAAGATAATTTTCTTAAGAGTGTTACCATCCAGCACAATGAATTCTTTGCTGTGGATGGAAACTCTCTAATCAGAAGGAATCTTCTCAATATCTGAGTGTGTCTCTGAAATGTGAGGAGAAGGCCGGGGAAAGAGCTGTGTTCAAAATTCTCAGTTGTTTTAATAATTTTTTTCTTTTATCCAGAACAATCATAGCATCACTTTGGTAGCTATTTCTTTACTGCCCTTCTACTTTTTAGGTAAACAGGATGTTATCCAGAAAATTCAGATCAAGAGTTTGGATAGAACAAGGCAGGGAATGGGTTTAAACTTAAACAGGGAAAGTTCAGCTTAGATTTAAGGAAGAAGTTCTTTACTGTGAGGGTGGTGAGGTGCTGTAACAGGTTGCCCAAAGAAAAGGTAAATGCTTCATCCCTGGCAGTTTTCAGGCCAGGTTGGACAGGGCCTTGGGTGGCATGGTTTAGTGGGAGGTATCTCTGCCCATGGCAGGGGGGTTGGAACTGGATGATCTTAAGGTCCTTTCCAACCCTAACTATTCTATGATTCTATATTTGACCTTGGTCTGGACTTACCAGTCTCAGTGTTCTGGAGCTATGTTGTAAACCAGAATTCCTCCTTCATATTTCTGCTTACCTGTTACTGAGATTTTTCATGTTTTTTGGTGCCTTCCAAAAGATCTTGCGTGATTAAGGTGAACCTCTGGGAAAGTACAGAGTATCTAAATGTCTAAAACTTTGAAAACAAGACAGCTCTTCTCTCTTGATCTTCTTCAGTATCATATGCATAAAGAACTGCTCTGTGAAGCTAAGCTTACATTTCAGTCAAGTGGCATATTACATGATGTCTTGGCTTACATGGTGTCTTGCTTTTCAGCTGAGGGTCCTTGGTTATCAACTTGTAAGTGTAATCAGACTTTGTGTATGGTCAGAATAATCTTAAAAATCTTACAAATGAGGTGATGCTTGCTCATTAATTGCCTGTTTGAACTGGTTAGGACTATTTTCTGCACATGTAGCAGAAGGGTTGTTTTGGGTTGTTTTTTTCTTTTTGGTTATTTAAGTCCTAGTTTGTGGGCATTTTCTTTGTTTCTTAATGCTATGTTAATAATGGTCATAATGTAGGTCAGGAGTTGTGGGGGGACAAAAGGATTGGTACTCTGATTTTGTTAACTGAAGTGTATTTTTGTGCTACTTCATGAAAAGTGATGGTACAGCCCTCATGCAAAAAGCAGTCACCTTTATCTAGTTGTGTTAAGAACCATTCAGATTTCTAGGTCTATCTTGCTGGCAGAAAGACTTTGCCCCGTTCGTCCTTTCATTTAGAGTGACAAGGATCTTTAGCACCATTGAGAAGAGAGTGAGCTTCTTCAGTTGCAGTCTGTATCATGGTCTTTTGTGAATATCTCCATTAAAGATGAGGAGATAAACTTCCTCTTCTCTTTGGGAAGAAGGTGACATAAGTAGCAGGGTGGTTTAGACCATCATATATTAGCTTGAGGAAGGTGTTATATAGTAGAAAGTACTGAAAAGAAATATTTGTTTGAAACAAAGATACTTTTTATATGCATTAAGGTATGTGTAGAGAGATGTCATACACCCATAATATCTACACTTGCATTTCCCTTCCAGCTGAAATGATTTTTCTTCTTAGATGGGCTCTCTGTGACAGGAGCAAAAAGACTAATTGAACTCTCTGTTTTTTCCCATCTGCTGCTGGGAAACAAAACAACAAAATTCTCAAACCAGGCATTTCAACACACTGGAGCTGTTCTGGCGGTGAACTCAATGGCTCTTCTTTTTTTCCTCTTTTTGTAAGGAATATACATTGATGCATATTTTTACTTAGTTTGGTGGTTCCCATTAGTACAACAACTGCTTGCAATTGTGGGATATTTTCCTGAACTTCAGAGATTCAGGAGATAAATGACTCAATAATTTTGCCACTTTCATGAATTGATTTACTCCCACTGCTCACTAGAGGGTAGGCTTGGGATTATAATAAGAGTGTTTTACAGTAATATTGCAAATACCCCTACCAGGTAGAAAAAGAAAAGGGAGTATTACAGAGTTATGCTAATTTCTAACATCCATGAATGTGTAATTGTATTTTTCAATATAGACTTCTTTCTTATGTAAGTGGAAAGGATTTGGTATGTTTGGGGTTTTTTTGCTCTGTTTTGGGGATAGTAGATTTAAGGCTTTCACTGAAAGCTTGTAGCATATCAGTATATTGTGGATACACAATGAAATAAGTTGGGTTGTGTGTTCTCTGATACTTTGTTTAACTAACAGAATAGTAAAATGAAAGAAATCATAGGCTGCAGTAGTTTATTCAGTAATAACTGAATTATACGTACTCCTGTGCACATAAATGAGAACTTAGAGAAAAAGAGTGTATGCATAGGATGATACAGACTCTGGTTAAAAGACCAAACGTGCTAAGCTTGTTTGTAGGAGTAAGTGTTGTGAAGAATCAGAGTTTTGTGTGGTTTTAATTATGGTTGAAAAAACTTCTGCATGCAGTAATTGCTCTGTGTGTGTGTGTGTACTTAATTCACTGTTAGCATACTTGCAGATAGATGCTTGGGGCATATTTATGTGGTCAAATTAATTTGTCCTCTGAGCAGGACTCATGACTGTTCTGTTGTTTGGAGGTTTTTTGTTAATGTAGGAAAATACTGTGTGTATGTAACATACTGAAACATAGATTCTGCAATAAAACTCATTTCTGAGACTGTTAACTCCCTATTGTATTGAAGCATAAAGAAGATTCTGTTCTGGTTTAGCTGAAAATCTCAGAAATACAGAATCAGCACTCTCTGTTTCTTTCTTGCTGTTGCTTTTTCACTGTGACATGTTGAGCATACAATGGCATCTTTCAGACTGGTATAGAAATGTGTTTTAAAAATTCAAGTCTGTTAATTAACTTGCACAATTGCGGATGCTGTAAACTAATGAGGTTTACAGGTAGGAGGTTTACTTTCTCTTCTTACTGTGTTTCATCTCTCATTTTTATCCTACTATAGTGGTGAACCATGATTTTGTGTTCATAGTTTAGTCATTTTCCCTCTGTGAGATTCAAACTCATTAGTTAGTTATTTGCTGTCTTCTGTAACTGTAATGAAAGCAGTGTTGGGAAGATGGCATTGGTGTTGGCTCAGAAAATGGTTGATGTTGCAGTGAATTCTGTTACAGAATTACTTTCATAGTATATGGAAGGCCATGTGTTGACTTTGAGAGAAATTGTTACTTCACTTGCATGTGGGCTAGGGGAGGTAGTTCCACACTACAGTACTGTTTCATTTCAGAGGAAAGAGCAGGCTGTTTGCATAATATTGGTTTTTTTTTGCTTAGGCTGTAATATCTGTTCTTCCTGCGGTGGTATGCAGTTGTTATTGGAGCCAGGAAAGTATAAGGAGAATTCTCTTGCAGCTCAGAATAGGATAATAATAGTAATAGTAAATGTACTACTTGTCTTGCTGTTGCTCACAGATCCTACATTGTATCCTCAGTTTTGAGGTCCTTTCATCCCCTTTAAAAGTAAAAAGCCTTCACTGCTTTTAAATAAATAAATCACTTTGAATTGAATGGGCTGAAAATTATAGGGCTAGTCTGTGAAATCAGCTTACTTTTCCTCTTTTACTAAATGATCTGATAATTTGGTTTATTACTCCTTGCTTTCTATGCAGTCTTTCTGGTTGCAGTCTACAGACAGTTAAATACAGTGATAGCATTTAAGATTTTCACAGTATGTTTTTCTAATGTTTGTATGACTGAGGAAAAATTTTGGGAAGTTCGTAATTACAGGGAATATTTTAGACCTGTGTACTGAAAAGAGGTAGCAGATTTGGACAGGTTTAAGTTATACATAATTTTAGGACCTCACTGGAAGATTTTCTAGAGATGAAATATTCTACAGAGCCTGTCTTTTGAAGGCAAGACAGCCCTGTGTGTGTGTGTGTGATTTGCAGATTTACTGTCCTCCAGCGTCAGCTGATGTAGTGTCATTGCTGGTGTATGATCATATAGCAATTAAGTTCTGACTCTTCCCTAATGAGTCTTCTTTCTCATCTGTGTTTTTCTGAACATGCTAGTTTTTCTCTGTGCGTAGTGTTCATAGGTAGCCATGTTGTTCTGCTGGGCTTGCTTGGTATATATGCTTTGCGTTTTTTGTGTGAGTTGCTGATTGTAGTAGCTTTCCCTTTTCCTACAGTATTCAGCACCAGTATGATGCTTTTCTGCATAACAGCTGCGTGTGCTGAATGTGTATTTTGCTTGAGGGCGTGTAGCTAGAAGAACATCTTTGAAAACTCAAACTTCAGACACTTGATCATTAAATACCCTATAAAGAATTTGAAATGCTGAGATTTATGTATATCTTTTTGTTTTGCTTTTCTTTTAGACTTCGACTTTAGTGTGCCAGGGTCAATGAAACTTCACAATCTTATCTCTAAACTGAAGAAATGGATCAAAATTCTGGAGGCAAAAACTAAACAGCTTCCAAAGTTCTTCCTCATAGAAGAAAAGTGCCGTTTTCTCAGTAATTTTTCAGCTCAAACTGCAGAAGTAGAGATACCTGGAGAATTCCTTATGCCAAAGCCAACACATTACTACATCAAGATAGCAAGGTAACCTAAAAATACACTTCGGTAGTTGTAATTCTGAAAATGGAGAAGAAAATTGAAACCTTCTCCATCTGTCCACTTTGCAGCAGGGGATTTCTTGCACCTTTGATATATATAAATTACGTATATAGAGACATACCTTGGAATAACACCTTTTTTTTTTTTTGTTATTTTATCCTCCTCTGGTAATTTTGCGGTGCCTCAGTAAGCAACTGTACTGTTAGTTACATGATGAGTATGCTTCATATATTGATAGAAGTTGATTTCTTCTGTTGTAGTCAATACCGGTACTGTGGTTCAGAAGAGTGATAAAGGTCTCATCTGATGATTAATTTAGCTCAAGAGCTAATTAATTTAGCTTTCTTTAACAAAAACCAAACAGAAGACCTTTTTGACTACACAGTAGAAACTGTGGGCTAGCTGGGCAATAGAATTGTGCCTTGTAATGCAGTTACACTACCTTATTTCTTTGGTGGTTTTTGTTTGTTTTTAATACCAGAGGAGATTTGCTCAGGTGCTTTGTTATCCCTTTCTTCCTAATAGGTTTATGCCCAGAGTGGAGATAGTTCAGAAACACAATACTGCAGCAAGAAGACTCTATATCCGAGGCCATAATGGAAAGATTTACCCATACCTGGTAATGAATGATGCTTGCCTGACAGAGTCTCGTAGAGAAGAGCGGGTATTACAGCTTCTTCGCCTTTTGAACCCCTGCTTGGAGAAAAGGAAAGAAACCACAAAAAGACACTTGTTTTTTACAGGTACTGAAAGGAGAGATTTTACATTATTTTTTATATATATATTATACTCAAAAATTGCAATTGTTAAATTTTTTGACACCTACTAATCACTGATACTGAAAGTTTTGAATATTCAGAAGGTAAAATCACATCTGTCTAGGTGATAAGTCTTTTTTGGCATTGTAGCACCCCTCTGAAGAAATAAAGCTGATTGCATGGGATCTAGGATGTTTTTAGAAGAGCATACATGAATCATTTACTGTATAAAGTTTAGTTGTGAATAACACCTATAAGGCAGAGACATGTCTGTTGAAGCTGTTGCTGTGGAAATGGATACATGTACTTCAGAACAAGCAAAGAGAACAGAACTTTTTCTCCTAAGTTGCAATGTATGAATATTGAATATCTTTTACCTCTTCCACATAACGCAAAAGGAATTTTTTTATAGAGCTTTGAATTTGATAAATGGTTTCTGAGTTCTCTGATATGAAAACATATCTTTGTATTTTTTTATATCCATGGTGATGTTTACTTTCAGGAATATACTGACTGCTTGGTTGTTGCCAAATAAAATCCATTCATAATCTAGGTACTGGATGCAGGACTCATGTGGAGTACACTTCTATGATCTTGTAATAGGTTACTTGGTTTGGACAGTGCACTTTGCCGACAGCACCACCTGGCAATGCTTTAAAAATCCTGAATTAATAAACATAGTGGTAGGGAGGCCTTAGTGAGGACAGTTAAAGAGGTTTCCAACATTATTCATGTGTAGAAATTGCCAAAATACTTAATAAAAAGGTCACACATTTAGGCATTTCGAAACAGAAACAGTAAATGAACGCTGAACACACAGTTTTAATACTTTCTCTTTCCTTTTGTATCTTGGCTTTTTTATATGTTGATTATAAATAACTCATTCATGAAATGAGAAACAGAGTATCAGAGTCTTGTCTGGCAACATACTTGATCTGCTTGTGATTCAGGTACTTTAAAATAGTGAAACCTTTGTGTTTTACAGATACTAAGGATGTTGGCAACTTCCAGCTTACTAAACTGAGTAGCTAGTTTATATTAATGTATAATGCTTTTCAGAAGGTCACTTCACTTCATATAAATGAGTTCTGTACATTGCATTATTCAGTTCTGATAATCCTTGGTTGGTAAGCAGGGAACATATTATGGGTAAGGGAAACTTTCATCAAAGAGAAAAAGTTGCTGCTATGCTGTTGTCCTTTTAAAAAAGTGCTGAGCTCTGATTTTTAAAAAAGTATAGATTTCTTGGTCCCTCTTTTTGGGCTAATAGTATCTATTTACATGAAGTTATTTCATGAGTTTAGGTGTCCAGATGATGCAACTGACACTTTCAGAGCTAGAAATGCATATGTGAGTCTAACTTTGAAAAAACAAAGATACTCAAGCCAAAGGATTTGTTACAACAAAAGGTCAATATATCTACATATGTGAAGACAATATTGCATTGTTCTGAGGCCATGTTTTCCTTCAAAAAGCTGTTTTTAAACTATAGTGTTTTTGGAAACAATTCTGTTCCTTGTGGTTTGATGCTATTCGGAAGAACCTAGAGAACATCCATTTCTCTGCTGCCAGAGGTTAATAGAAGCAGACCAGAAGAAATAGCTCATTAACTTCCCTTCTGCAGAATGCATTTCTTCTTTAAGACTGAAGAAATTGCATCAAAAAATTTGAATGCATTTAAACAACTTTCCCCTGTATTTCTGAGTTTAATTATTACAGCTTCTGAGGGAAGTGTTCAGAGAACAGTGCTGGTGGTAACCGAAGGTCACTGTCAAACAGTACAGCGTCACTGGAAAAGCTGGCTATGGAGAAGCCTTGTCTGTTTTGATGTGGGTGGGGATGCGCGTTAAGACTCAGTAGGATGATACATCTGTTGAGCACCATGAAAGTGCAAATAGGGCTTTTTGCAACTTTACTGCTCACCAAGGAAAAGCTCACTGCCTTAGGTTTTCTTACTGTTGAATATTTTGCTGTGTTTTCCCTGTGTTGTTTTCAAGTGGTGTCATTTAAACTCTATTCTTCAGCTACGTTCAGATTTTTTCCTCCAGTTTTTCTGAATCACTTTAAATACCCCATTGAGCTAAGTAGTTTTGTTCTTCAGACTAATTTTTACTGACATAATGCCAATATCATGTAAACAGATATTGCAGATCAGTTGCATCTGAACAAAGTATTAATCTCTTCAGCAGGTAAAGAAAAGTAGGAAGAATAACTAGTGTTACATCTTTTTTTTTGCTAATATGGTTGATGTTTCTGTTACAAAAATCTGCCATCGTTCTTTTTAACAGAGCTTGTGAGTTAGTTGTGAGTGTAGTAATAAAAATTTTCGCTTGATACAACTGTGATCATCAACGGAAATGCATCTCACTTGTATGCTAATTCTTCTCTTAGCGTTTGGGTTATGGATTAACTGTTTTGTTCTCTTTTGCTCTCTTTCCTCTCCCTGCCCCACCACCATCCCCTCTCACCCTTCTCAAATGTCTCCTAGTCCCCCGTGTTGTAGCAGTTTCTCCACAGATGCGTTTGGTTGAAGACAATCCCTCTTCTCTTTCCCTGGTGGAGATCTATAAGCAGCGCTGTGCCAAGAAAGGCATTGAGCATGACAACCCTATTTCTCGTTACTATGACAGACTGGCAACGGTCCAAGCACGAGGGACTCAAGCTAGCCATCAGGTATTAGAATGTATAATGAATTTTAATCAAGGGCTTTCTTGAGGTCTCTGCTTTGTCCCATATCCCCCTGCCCTGGTTCATCACCTCTCATTAGATGTGAGACAGATCTATCGTGCAGAGGTAGCAGTTTGATTTTTTCGGAGTTCACTTTGGTTTTGTTTAATGCATTCTTGGGAGCTTTTAGATCTCTTTGGTGTTTTAGGTTATCTTGGAAAGCTTCAAAAAAGCTGTATTAATTTTACTGTAGGTTATTTTGGGTAACTGCAAGGGGCAGCGGACAAAGTGTTGATTGCTTTTTGGTCCTTACTTAAAGTGCTTTGAAAATAATTAATTGATAACATTGGAAACAGCATTCATAATTTACATAAGCAGTTACAGCTTTTCTTGTGATGCAGGCTTCCCCAAGTTCTTCTAATGGATCTCTTAAAATTGTGAGTGGATTCATTTCATATAAGTCAAATAGAAACGGCTGAGTTTCTAATATCGCCCTAATAAATGATAGTACTCAGAAAGAACAAAGCTCTCTCTTGTCTACCTCCATCAAATATCCAACTGTGATAAATAAGGTTATTTCATGTTTTTTATCTCAAGGTTAATGCAAATTCTCACATAAAATGCCAGTCCCATTTTAAATATAGCTATTGGAAAATACATGGTATACGTGTAGGCATGGTTTAGAGACAGTGTCTGTTCAGGCTTCCTTTGTTAAAAATCAAATGAAGTGTTACCTAACATTTGTTTCTATTTTGAGGATTTTCCCTTTGGGATATGAAGCTCTCTAACAGCAATTTAATTGAAGTCAGTATGACTGTCATGGTTTCTGGTGTCAGAGAACAGATCCTAGTGTTATATCTTTTTCTAATTAATTAAGCTAGTATATGGTACAGTAATTAAATATTTTGATAATTGCAAATGTTTACATCTAGGGGAAAAGCTCACAGAGTGTACAGTGACAGAAACAGCTGAATACAGCTCTCAGCTTTTACCTTTTTTGTATTTTTGAGGTACTTTTGGTGTAATATAATATATGTTACAAATTCCTTTGCACCGTCTTTCCCTACCTTGTGTAATAAATATCCTTTCCCTTTTACCCTGTCTATGAAGAAACCATGCAGAGAGCCATCTTTCGGTTGCATGCTTTGTAGTCCCATGTACAATTTTGAATCTTGCCATTAGCTTAAATTTTAAAGGGATTTGTTTTATTGCTGCAGAATGCTTATCCAGCTTGCACTGAAGCTAGAAAATAGTGAAGGATGTTCTGTTAGCTTCCTGTGAGGAAGTGCTGCATCATGAGTTGAATGTTTCTGTAGCTCAATTCTGATTTTCTTTAAAGTTTGAATAGAAGACTCATCAAATTGGATTACATGGTTTTTCAGTCTCTGATTTTCTGACATGCCTCTTTGCAGTTCTCATGCTTATACGGTTTTATTAAAAATTTAGTTTCTTCAGATAAAAAACATTTTCTAGCTGTGCAGAGGCGGAGCCAACAAAACACTCTGTGTTTTGGCAAAGAAGTCAGGCAGTGGTGTAGGATTGAAAGCATTCAATTTCAGGATATTTTTTCCTAAAATGGGATACAGCAGTTGAGAGAAGTTTGGTAGTTGCTCGTGGCACATTCATCTGTTGGTAAGAAATCTACTCAAAATGATCTCTTTCAACTAATATTTATGCAGGTTCTCAGAGATATACTTAAAGAAGTGCAGAGCAACATGGTGCCGCGCAGCATGCTGAAGGAGTGGGCTCTGCATACATTCCCCAATGCCACAGATTACTGGACTTTCCGAAAGATGTTCACTATCCAGCTAGCCCTAATTGGCTTTGCAGAATTCATCTTTCATTTAAATAGACTCAACCCTGAAATGCTGCAGATTGCCCAGGTATGGGTTAGTTTATTCTAGATGCATGCTGTTGTCTTTGATCAGATGGAAATTTGGACCATACTTTGGAAATGAGTCAAAACAGTAATTTGATACATGTAATCAACAGTGCATGTCAGTAGGCTTTTCAGTTATATGTGATTGCACATCATGTAGGTAGCAATTTAAACTGCAGTCTCCATGGACATCAACTCTACCTTCTGTGGTGAATATGTAGAACTCTGTAAGATCATTCTTAGATATTGGAACTGTTTGTGTAAACGATAAGTCACTCTTTTTGTCCTTCAGATACATTGCTTTAAATTTGTGTTTATGTCAGGTTAAAAAAAAATAAAATTTAGAGCTTCATTTTCATAGAGGGGAATGCTCTTTTTCAAATACTGTTCTTTATTCAGCGTTGCCATCATGTCAAGCTACAACTCCTATTAATAGTGATTTTTCAGTTTTAACCCAACATTTTAAATGAGGCTTGCCACCTTAGTAGGGCGAAGGTGGTATATATTGAAGTCTTAATGCCATTTTAATGCATGCAGGAATATGCTCTGTATAGCAATTAAGTTTCTTTAATCCCTCTAGGTAAGTGTGCAGATGCTTACTCTAAGGGAACAATGCACAAAGAATGCTTGCCTAGAGCTGAGATGGGCAGAGATGTGTCTGTCCATATGACTCCTTATAGACCATACTACAGAAGAAGAAGCTATTACTTAAGTTTGGTATTACAGCAATGTGTATTTAGCAAAGACTTTTACACACACATTATGAGGAAAATACATACCTGACTTTGCATGCCTTGAATTTTAATTTTTTTGGCTCAAAACCTGTTTGACTGAAAGAGTGAAAAGCTGTTGGGAGTACATTTGTATTCTGAGTATTAATGGTAAACAAAAAAATACAGCTTCTTTTGGTTTCATTAATGAAATAGATGTTCTTTTAATTACTATGCATCTTGTTTCTAAATCCAGGATACGGGCAAGCTAAATGTAGCTTACTTTCGCTTTGACATTAATGATGCTACTGGAGATTTGGATGCCAATCGTCCAGTTCCATTCCGTCTTACACCAAACATCTCTGAATTTCTTACCACTATCGGGGTGTCTGGTCCACTGACTGCATCTATGATTGCAGTAGCTCGCTGCTTTGCACAGCCAAACTTTAAGGTTTGTATAGCTCTTGAAAGGGTTTTTTGCAGACATGTTGTATTTGGCAATTTAGAAACAAAACAGCACATTCTTGGTTAAGGTGAAAACTGAACTGTACTTATTTGTTTTTAAATCTTAGTCTAAAATCGTCACAAATGCCAGCTGAAATGTTTGCAGTTTACCTTTTTGAAAGAGTAGGAGGAATGTAGGTGGAATTCCATCCTTAATTTAATTCTTTGTCCAAACACGTTAATCCAGTGCTCTAGCCTCATAAGTCATTAAGAATTTTGGCAGTGTTAAATAGTAAAATGGCAAATGCAACATCATTTAGAATCTTCATAATCATCTGTCAATAGAAATGTGTTTTGATTCTTTGTTAATGGAACAGAATGCTAAAGATACACTGTTACTTTGTTGGATTCTAGCTCTTAACAGGGTGTAGTTTTCTGAAGAAATTGTTTAGCTTTCCAAAAATGAGGCATCTTGCACTTAGGCAAGCAATTTGCACCAGAAAGACATAGGGCAGAATGTACTGTAGCTGCGGTATGAGCTAGTTACATTACAAAAGATAGAAAATATCCTAAAGTGATTTTAGTCTTTATCCAAAATATATTTTTAATAATTCATCATCTTACCTTATAAAACCATGTCTACTACACACAAACAAGTTTGCAAACATAGCCTATATTTCCAGCATTTGAATGATGTATACCTACTTTGAGATGCCACATTGATTTGATGCAGCTCCACCTTGAGCACTGTGTGCAGTTTTGGGTGCCTCTGTATAAGAGGGACATCACATATTTAGAGCGTGTAAAGATTGGTTGTCTACAACCAAGATTGTGAAGGGTCTTGAGGGCAAGACTTCTGAAGAGAACTTGAGGTCACTTGGTTTGTTCAGCTTGGAGAACAGAAGGCTGAGGGGTGACCCCATTGCAGACTGCAACTTCCTCAGTGGTGGCAGTGAAAGGGAGATGCTGAGCTCCTCTCTCTGGTGACCAGTGATAGGATACAAGAAAATGGAATGAAACTGCATCAGGAGAAATTCAGACTGGACATTAGGAAAAGGTTCTTCAGTGAGAGTGTGGCTGGTCAATGGAACAGGCTCCCCATGGAAGTGGTTTACAGCACCAAGCCTGCCAGAGTTCAAGAAGTATCTGGGCAACACTCTTGTTCATATAGTTTATGGTTAGGTAGTCATGCAAGGAGCAGGGAGCTGAGCTTGATCATTATGAGTCCCTTCCAACTTGATTTATTCTGTGATTCTCTGAAGGTCAGAGAACAGGTGCCCATTTATTTTTGGAGGGATGGTTGTCCAGCCCAGTTCAGACATGTGGAGATTACTGCTTTAGATTATCTATCTTTTAGACTACAGAGAAATGCTTTTAACATTTTCTGCATTTATTAACATTTCTGCATTTATCTTTTTTACAAATGCCTATTAAATATATTTGACATAGAATCATAGAATAGTTAGGGTTGGAAAGGAACCTAAGATCATCTAGTTCCAGCCCCCCTGCCGTGGGCAGCGACACCTCCCACTAAACCATGCCACCCAAGGCGCTGTCAAACCTGGCCTTGAACACTGACAGCGGTGGAGCATTCTCGACTTTTCTTGGGCAACCCATTCCAGTGCCTCACCACCCTTACAGTAGAGAATTTCTTCCTTATTTCCAATCTAAGCTCCCTCTGTTTAAGTTTGAACCCATTACCCGTTGTCCTATCATTACAGTCCCTAATGAAGAGTCTCTCCCCAGCACCCCTACAGGCCCCCTTCAGGTGCTGGAAGGCTGCTATGAGGTCTCCACGCAGCCTTCTTTTCTCCAGGCTGAACAGCCCCAACTTTCTCATCCTATCTTCATATGGGAGGTGCTCCAGTCCCATG
>JAOEHY010003208.1:19550-42939 GCA_025447955.1 Psilopsiagon aurifrons | reverse complement strand
CCAGACCAAACATCACTAAGCCATAACTAAAAACATTGGTGTTATCAGTGCTGTTCCCAGGCCGAAAGTCAAAAACATAGTGCTGCACCAACTACCAAGAAGGAGAAAAATGACTGCTACTGCTGAACCCATGACAGTAAGTCACAGAGGAGGTGAGGCAATGCTATTGCAAGTTACTTTGTCTCTCACATTTAACTCCAAATTGTATGTCACATGCATGAGTAGCACTCTTTCAGAACATTTTCTTGCTGATATTTTAAAATGGAAATCTACTTTTAAAAATGAGAAAGAAAGAAAAAAAAAGAGCAAAAGATCTTTAGTGAAAGTTTTCTCTCCTCCTGTCAGGACTCTGCATGGACTGGGAGCTCCCTCTCAGCCCGTCCTGTCCCACCACCTCAGCTAAAAGCAGGGCAGGACAGGGGGCAGCTGAGGCAGCATCAGCCCTGGGCATCAGGCACCTCCCTGTGGTAAGCCAGGGCTGGGACAGGAGGTCAGGCTGTCTGGGATCGTTGCCTCATGTCACCAAAGCAATGGACTATCAGAGGCTGCCCTGCCTCTGTGCCAGCCCTGAGCTGGCAGCCAGATACCCCAAAGCAGGATGCTCCCAGAATCCTCACAGCCCACTAACAAGGCAGGTAAGGATTGCTGGGAGTGCATTTCCTTTGCTAAAAGGAGAGAAAGAAAAAGTTCCTTTGATGCCATATCACATGGTGGTAACTTTTCTGTTATGTGTGATTTTTGCTCCTGTGATCCATTCCATTTCAAAAGAACATGAAAGGTGGTAATGAGCAGGGCAGACAACATGGAAGAAAATGAGAAATTAAATAGATGCCTAAAGCACGCTTCCATGAGCCCTGGGAGCATTAGTACCCTTCAGTGTACTTCAGCTCCCAGTGGAGCTCATTCCACCATTGCAGTATCTCCTGCTGCTCTCCAGAAGAAGGAGTTATGTGAATGGTATATATGTGTGTCATTCTTTCACCTCAGAGAGAGAAATTGGCTAATGCCTTGGATATTCCCTAAGTTACTCAGGGCCAGATGAGTTTGGGGGGTGTATCTTGCCCAGGAGAACACCAAGGATGTCTTACCTTACCTGTGAATGAGTGGAGTTCCTCTCTGTGCACCCCATACCATGTTTTCTCATGGTTCCAATCCAGTAGTTAACCTAATCTTCGGAAACTTGTGCTAGGAGTCCAGAAAACAAGGAGCAAACAGGTTAGTGAGCCTCCGACAAAAATGAGTAGTTATGTGCCTTGCCTAGCATCAGAGAGGAATCCTGTGCATAGATACAGGATACAGCTCCCTAAAGTTGCATTTCATTAAACTAATGATGAAATAATTTCTTTACCTGCAATCCACTGAACCAGATTCCTAAATTCGTTAGCAAGAATTCTCAAGTTACTGTTACTTTCCTTCACTACAGCATCCTAACTGTATACCAGAGCATCTAATCTTGCTCATCAAATGAGATGAATCTAGCAGAGAAGTTGTAAGCTCATACAAGTAATCTGCTTCAAAGAGCACACACACATAACAGCAAAATGGTCTTAGATGCAATCTTAATATGGTAATTTTTTTAAGTTTTGAAGGCTAAAATTTGTAACCTATTTGTTTTTATTTTGAAAAGTGTGGTGTAATTTTGAAATGTCTCATCCAACTGTTTTAAGTTGTTAAAGGAATACTTGCTAAATCTGCCTTCTTCGGTAATATGCACACTATTATTAAGTTCCACAAGCAAATTAGCTATGAAGGACCACTTATACACTACCTTTCATGTTAGGTGAGTAATTTCCAAGTGTGAGAAGTGTAATAAGTACATTTCATTCTGAGAGGGGAGTTTTGAGTAGTTTTTACATCCACCCCATACTTGCATTTTCTTTGTGGCAAAGCCTATAAGGAGCTCAGAAGAGAAAAGTCAGGACCTATAATCTCAAATCCAGATTTTGCAGCTTCCACCCACTTAAATGCTCTTTTCTCATTTTTGCCCAGTAACACAGTCAACCTTAACTTGTGAGGTACTGAAGTGAAAGCCATCTAATGAGTGATGTCAGCTCAAGTGAGTTCAGGATCTCTTAATACCATTTACACCAATAACAGTTTAATGCAAGCAGTGTAAAGCTGGTCCAGAATAATAAACTGGTGAAGGACCCTGTGTGGGCTCAACCACATTGCTAGCACTGGAGGTAAGCTGTTGTGTGCCTGCAACAACAGCAAGAGCCATTTGCAGCAGGGCTGCAGGCAGGACCAAGTGCCCACTCTACCAGGATGCCCCCAGCACCCTGCACACAGTATGTGTGCCTGACAAGCCAGAAAGAGTTGTTCATGGCAATCCATCTGCCAGCATCATGGTGGGCCTGTGGGGTGAAGGAGGTAAATCCTCCTAATATGCCAGGTGTGAGTTTGCACCTGCATCCTCTTTGAAACAGTGCCTGCTTCTCCTAGCTATGGAAAAGTTGTACATAACATGGAATATGCAGAGTGACAGCATTTGGCAGCCGTTTAAGCTCAGGCAACTATTTCATCGTTAGTCTAAGTACACAGTCATGCAAACTGATCACGTTTATTGCTGATTTTGTTTATACTTGCGAATACTAAGGGGTTTTCAGCCAAGAGTAACTCCCTTGTTCAAACCCAACTCATTTGCAGCAGAAGTGATCCTCAACCCTGCTGCATCTGTGTGCACCCTTGCGAAAAGAGAGGGTGGGTGGCAATAGCAGTGGGAGCAATGCCAATCTTGCCTTGCCAACATGGATGTATACTCCAAAATATCCAGAGCTACTGTATATGAGGAACTGTGGTGAAAAGGACAAACAGATGTGATTTACCTAATTGATGGCCTAATTAAGATCTGAAGAAGAGGTGGGTGATTTAGTGCTGTTGGAAAACAAGTTATTGAAAGGATTGAAAATTAATATAAAAGGTCTCCATGGTGTTTAATAAACAGAATTCACTCAAAAATGTTTTAAATGTTCCAGACCTCATTTTCTACAGCAGCTTTGCCAGCCTACTATCACCACATTCAGTACAGAGCCAAGAGAGCACAGCTGGGGTGAGTGGGGGTTGCCGCTGACTTTTCTTGTTCTCATCTGTTTGATGTGATGCCTGTCCCTTAGACTGTGACATTAGTCAGTAGACAAAACAGAGTGCAACATGTCTCTCACTTCACTGAAACTCGCACGCTCATTATAACATGTTTTGTTCAGCAATTTCCACTCAGTTGCATCTTTAAGTGCTTCAAAACAAGTCACTCCGGGCTGGATGCACTTTTAAGAGCAGGGAATTGCTATGCCTACCCCTGAGGTGATCCCCCTGGAGTTTACCTCCCACTTCTATTTGTCTATTTGTCACTTTCCCATTTTTTTTCCTGTTTCCCCCCACAAAAATAAACCTCTGGATCTCATAAGGTGTTGTCATATTCTAGCCACCAGACATAAGCTGCTGCTAGACCATGAGGGAAGCCAGGTGGTAACATCTTTCTCTGGGCCAACCTTGCTGTTAGATTTCTAAACCAGACATTTGGGCAGGGGAGGTTGTAAAGTGGAAAGACAACTTCTGCTTGGCTGTTTGGGAAGTCAGTAGATGGTGGGTTTGTCTTTTTCAAAAATATGGTCTTGACACAAGTGTGAAGGAAAGGCCACATTTGTAGGTGGTAAGGAAGGCTCTTGCATAGTGTGAGTCACTCAGAAGTTTGCCCCATGGGAAAGGAAACCATTTAGCCCAGGGAAGCACTGGTGATGGAGTCACTGACAGAGCTGCCTTTGAAGTCAGCTTTGGTACCACAATCAGGCAAAGAGAGTGAATGTGAATGACATCAAAGTTGCCTTTCTGTGTAAGATGATCCTACTTTCAATTTAACTCTCATTATGTATCTGGATAGCTCGTCAAACTGTGACACAGTCATACAACGCTAGTTGTAGAGTGGGGAACCCCCACCTGTGGGATACTGCTGCAGCTACAATTAACCCATAGCACTTAGGAAGGGGAATTATTAAAGAATCAGGGATCCTGTATTAAAGCCTGTAGATGTTTTGCAAGTCCAGCTTCCCACACAGACATAAAGGGGTTTGGCCCTTCTGAATCAATACTATCAAATTTGATACAGATGCAGAGGTTTCAAAATTAATCCACATCTTTAAAGAATATAAGCAATGAAGGACAGAGATACTCTACAAGGCTCTCACCTGAAAACAAGCAGAGAATCTACTCTGGAGAGAGACTTCATGATTCTCTACTACAGGGGAAAAAAGGGTGGAAAACCCCACCAAACAGGAAAAAAATTTCCCCCAAACATCAATCCAAACAGCCCCTTCTCAGTCACCAAAGTCAATCACAAGACATAGCTTAAAGAGAATCTCTGACTCCAGTAGTTCAGATGTTCACAGAGAAGCCTTCTCCTTTGAACCTGCCCCTTCCACTTGGTCAAATTAAAAATAAAAAAATAAAAAAATAAAAAAAAGGCTGTAATGCTTTCCCCTGTTCAGTGCTTTGCTTTAAAGACTTGGGGATTATTGCAGGCAAGGCCTTGAAGAAATGAATGAAAGATATTTTTTGCTGATGGCTGAAATTAGATGAGGTTTAGGTTGATTTTATTATAGATTTATGACAAAGATGTATTTTCTTGTACATTTGTACTAGAAAATGAAATATAATAAATCTAAGAATAAGCATTATCCAGTCCTTGTTTTATGAGCCCATAGAGATCAGGCCCATAAAATAAACGAGCACAATATCACTGAGCACTGGACTTTGTTCAGAGTTAGCTGAAAGTTATGCAAAATCATAATGAGACCTGCTAGCTTAAGCAAGAAGGACATTAGTCTCCAGCCACCCGTTTTCTCCCCTTCTCATCTGTGTTCTATTTATTTCAGGAAGTCTGTGAGAGTCTGATCTTCAAAAATGTAGCCTGTGTTCTTCTGAGCACAACTTCTGAGTGGAGAGAAATGTGAAAAATTATTGATGTGGCTTCACCATGGGTTTTGAAGTGAACCAAGGTGTTCACTGTGTTCCCATTGCTAATTGTCCCCAGTTTAGAACTGATCTCATTCAGCAGAATCAAAATTGCATTTTTCAGCTGTTCAGACAGATTTAAATGGGAATAAATTACTGGGTTTTTTTTGTTTGTTTTTTTAAGATATCAGTTACTGATCCAGTCTTGATACTGGAGAAAAAGGAGGTGGGAAAAATTATTCATTACATTTTCAGTTATAGATAGTCATGAAGGGATTTGGCACCTAACTCTGTTCCTTTAGGCTTATTTCCCTCATTTGTTACTTTATCCTGTAGGTGCCTGAGGTATTGAGGTTACTGAGTGTCTGACACAGGGAACTGCCAATACCATCAGTACCAAACAAATTTTCTGCCCCTGATGTTCTGGCAGAACTCCCCAGGCAGGCAGCAATCAAGCATTGTGGCCTGCATGGGTCAGTACCACTGCTCCAGATGCACAAAAGGGGGTTTAGTCTTCCAATTTTTACCACTCTCAGCTAAACTAGGAGTTACATTTAGGAATTTCCATGCAAGCTCTTAATTTTCTCCACAAGAACAATATTTAAATGATGCAGAAAGTGCTAAGTACATTGCCTCAGATATTCCCTTACTGATGAGCACCTCACATCCACTATCATCTGACCCCACAGAGATATACACAGCACAGATGGGCACAGATCTTTGCTGGGATCTGCTAATGCAGCCATAACACATCAAAAACTACTATAATAATTGTCTTTTCAAATCCTAACAGCTTTTCACAAATCACTAAGATTACCAAAACCATAACTCACCAGATCTGAAAGCCCTGAATGTTCATCTCCTCAGGTTTTGAGAGATTTTTTAACGTTGCAGCTCAGTATTGACTGCTGAGACTGGACAACATATTTAAAAAGTAACATTTCAAAAACACCCTACTTCTGCTGGAAGCAAAGCACATTTCCTCCACACTCATCAGGTGAGAAATACCCTCGAATTTCCCCCTCCCCCTGAAATGCTAATTAGTCTGCTGTAAGAGAAAGCCCAGTTCACTTTGAAGTGGTAAGCATGCTTAAATTTGCTGCAGGATTCAGTGTCCCTGAGGGTCCTAAGGCCCACTAATTATTTTTATTCATTTGAAATGAGATAGAAATTAGGAAAAAAAAAATCAATACAGCTAAAAAAAAGGCACTGGAGAGCTTTGTAACCCCCTCACACTCCTTACAGTATTCTGTCTTCTATCTAACAGGATCTCCCCTATCTATTCTTACGGAGAAAATTCTCCTTTCATTCAGAGCAAACTAAAATTTGACACATGGTCCAGAAAAGGCAAAAGATATTCCTGCCATAACTCCACTGTGTGGTTCAAATTAGGGCTGCTGGTGTTTGCATATTCTGCCGACAGTGTATATGGAGAGAAGCTCCAATGAAATTGCTGCCACAGGGCAACTTACTACTACACCCAGATGTATGACTGCAACAAAAATGCCATGTTTTAACGAGCCTCAGTAATAGTGCAGTGAGGACCATAGGTTGCAGGAAGAGTATTTAGCTGGGGACCTATGCAATTATCCATGCCTCTGCATCTTCCTTTCTGCTGCTTTATGTTTTGGCTTTGCTGAGGATATTCAAGATGTGTCAGTCCACACTGCTGTGAGACTCCCAGTTATTCTGCAAGAGTAGTACAAGCTGACCCAATGGGAGCACAGATTTAGTGTTTGGAGGCAGTTTTCATTTCAGTTTGTGGAAATAGGATATTTAAGAAACAAATATATATCATCCAGCCGACTCTTATGATTCTATGATAAAATACCACATCCCTATCCTCCAGTCTATGGATAACTCTGCCTAATTCAGCTAAATATTCCCCAGAACAGTGGAAATTTTTTCTAGGAAATGCTTGTAACCACATATTTGGTTTAGACACCTGCCCCACAAACCATTCTTTATTTTGGATGTTCTCCCCACCTTTCAAGTACATTAGTTCCTATGGCAACAAGGATGCCCTTGGCATGGGAGACCTCAGTGGCATTCATAATTCCTCTTTAAAGTCCATTTATAAAACAGAAAATCATTTATACTATGGTTTGTCAAATAAAGAAAGTGTTTATGAGCCAGGTTCAGATCTGCTGATGTGGGTGGGAATTTTGCTACTGCCTTCAGTTGCATCCAGTATGGTCCTTATGTTGCGTACCATATGTCTCGCTAACCACCACAAAATCCCTCACCCCAAACTGCTATCTCTTCTCTTTTTTGGAATGAGAACTAGTGAGACTGATTCATGCAAAGTGCCCTCATTGTTTATAATAAAGATTAAAAGCATAATTACCTTTAGGAGCTCCTTAGTGATGGGAAATTTTAGACTTCAGTGAGAGGTGTCAGATGATTTAGTTCTTGACTTCAGGAAAATGATTTCTGCAGGTATTGCACTTTCATCTGTTTCATGTCACTGCAACCCCGCCTCTCACTGACTCCTGGCTGCCATTTTATAGAATAGCATGGGAATTATTTCAGACATGTAGAAGATGGGGTGTGATTCAGTTCGAGATCTCAGTGGGTTGCTGGGATGAAATTGTCGATTGTGAAAAATCTTCCTACACGTTTTCCATATATTTCACATGTCATCCCACAAAAGGAATGGAAATAGAAGAGTCTCTCTTACTGAAGCTGTGAAAAGAGGATAGAAATCAGAGAGGTGAGTAAAATGTGCCAGAGTGCCTCCATTTTACACAAGCCATCCCAGAGAAAAACAGGGAGCCGTCATCTCCCATACACAGTATTTCTTAAAACCTATGTCACTAGACCTTATATGAGAAATATCTATGACACTAATACAATGCCTTCATTATTCTTTGTGTGGCTCAAGGTAAGAAATATGGAAAGAACAAGACTGCTCCCCCAGAAAGCCCAAGAAAGCTAAGAGGGGAATCAACAGCCAACAGTAAGTTAATAAACAGCATTTTGTCTTGTGTGAACTAGCAGATCAATATCTCTGGTGTTTTCAACAAGGTACTTTGGAAAGAGATTTACAAAGAGTGAGGGAGTTCCCCCATGAACTGCAGTGATGGAAGAGTTACATGTGTAAAAGGAAGCATCAAGATGACCATGTGAAAAGGACTTAATTCTGTAATGCTCTCAGAGACTCCTGAAAAATACTGCTTGAAGCACATTGATCTCTTAAAGCCTCCCTGAGTTGGTTTCCAGCATCCCACTGGGGTATCTCAGATGGACAACCTTACATACAAAGGCAACCAAGGATCTTGTAAAGGGATCATATTAAATCCCAAGAAGCAGCATGTGCTTGCCAAGATCCAGCTTTGTGGTAGCAAAGGGTGCTAAATTTCAGAAATTCAGTGCTAAATAGAGAAGGCTACAAGAAGTTTCAGTGTCTTACATTAACTTTCTCTTGAACTCTATTCAGCTCTGCCTGACTCTTTATGCAATATGGGACATATTGATATGTGTCAGTTCTGTCTGGAGGGATGTACCAAAAATATATCAATCTTGGTACATTATGAGACTGAATTGAATATTAAATTGTTATTCTACATAGGCAACACATTGCCTAGGTTGACTCACACATACAAAAGGAAACGTCTGACTTAATTTCTGTGCTTTTTATGTCATTTCTGTGCATTTCTGTCATTTTAAGGAGAATCTGGTCTACTTTCACATCTGAAGCTTGTTTCTTGTGAAAGAGAAACAGTGACATCCTGTGGTTCAACTGTAGGAAAAGCGCATAATTTATCATTGCCTTTTCTTGGATGTAATTTCTCTTTTTCTATATAACTTAACAAGAACAATCTAAATTTTGGCTATGAAAAAAACCCCAAACTATTACATAGTAACAAACAGCCCTTTAAAAGTGCAGTAAGCTTTCTGTATGCACAAGATTACAGGAAATGGAAGACTTTTATTTTTAGCTTCATTCTCATCAAAATGGAGTAAAGCTGTTTCAAAATAGATAACAATAACAGAAACTAATTTAGATAATATTAATAATTAAAAATAGCTGTGAAAAGAGGCTTGTGAAAAAGGCACCAGGACTAGAATCTAGCCCTTTCTTTAACAAACACCTTTAGAACTTACTATCTGTGGAAATATTTTGAATGCCTCTGTTACCAGAACTTATTTGAATGAATAGACCTTACTCAGAATACGATGGCATAACTCAAGGATAAGATAAGAGTATTAGCAAATGTAGTAATTAAACAAATGATAATATTCATAAAGAAAAAAATATTCTGATTGATTTAAAAGGTAATTTCCTCTCGTGAAACCTTATTAAACTTAATACTTTGGTCATTACAGAACTTTTGATGATCCTGTACTGACTGAAATAGTATCTTTAGACACAGCTGTAACAATTTCAGATAATGTAACAAAAATATGCCAGTAAAACTCCACAAAGACCTTGCAGTGGTATAAGAATCCGAAGAACTGCAGAATTCCTTCCCTTTGTCAGAAACTTAATGTCATATACTGGTGACATCCTTAAGACTGTGTCTTAAGACTTTATCTTCTTTTCAGATGCATAAATCAGAAAGATTATTTCTGAAGTTTTCCTCATATCAGATTCACACTCTGGATTTCTTTTCCAATCTATTTTTTACTATTTGCATGTTTCTCAGTTGTGAGGTTGTCCTTAACTTAAATTTAGTGTTTTTTCATCAAGATTCCCAGGAACACACAGACACTGGAACTGTCATATCATGGCTCTCCAGTTTCCACTACATCTCTTCACACTGGCAGCAATGCAAAGAGCAAATGTTCTCTTGTCCCCTGACTTCCCAAATACAAATGACCGAGTGGATGGGTGACAATGATGAAGAATGAAGTTGGAAAAGAGAACAAACCTGTTCAGACAGAAAGGTTGAAATGTGTTTCTTGAGCATAAGTTATTTTCTGCAGGGCTTCAGTTTCATGACTTTTTTTCCCCTTCAATGCAAATAACCTCCAAAAGCAAAAGCAAATTTATAGGAGAAGAGGGACACCTCTACTTGATGTCAATGTTGTGCAGGTTGCAGACATCCCTGATGGAAAGTGGGAATGCCAAACCATGAGTCATAAAGAAAACATTGTTGCCAATGATTATTTCCTATCATTCAAAGGGTACACATTTGGACAGGCTTTTTAACATATACATATATAAAGACAAATAAACAAATAAATCTATTCACACAGTGTTGAAAGTGTTCACTGAGATTGCTAATTTCAGAGACAAAAGAGTGTGCCATCTAACATTTGCATGTATTTCATTATGTTTGACTGACATATGGTGATCCTTAAGCTTGCTGCTAATATAGTGGCTGTGTTTTTTAATTAGATGGTCTTAAAAAAAGTACCTAATCTCCCGAGTAAGGTATAATTTCTTCAATTTTGAATATTGCCTGGTTTCACACCAGCACTGCAGTCATCCTAAAATTGCTTCAGACTCTAGAAGTTGTTTCAGAATGATTTTTAAATACAGGCTTGTAAAATTACAGTAAAAGACAGAGCAAAACTGTAACCGGGGATTTCCCCAAAGAAAAATGGAGGAAAGAATAGCACAGGCTATAATTCAAATTGTCAATTAGATTTGACTCAGAGGAGTTTGAAAACTAAGTTTTTAATTTCTATATACTCTTTCCACTTATCTGTTTGTGAACTTCAGACTGTCAGCTGAGAAACAAAGGAGATGGAAACTAGATTCTTTTGAACCAGAGATTTAATAACTCCCCCAGGTTATAGTGCTCATTATAAAGGGAATGAAGTGCTGGTTCTTGGGCAACAGAGCAAACATCTGCATCCTGCAACAAGCCAGGTGCTTTAAATCAGGTCAAAACCAAAGCAGCCCAAGCAGCAAAATCTGAGCATGTCCTTGGTCTCTCCAGCCTGCCTGGGTCCCTGCTACAATTGTGTCTGCAGCTGGAGCGACCTCCCAACCGAATAAGCACACCTGGAAACACTGATGGGCAGCAGCTGTCTGGCACCCACAGCGAAATTCCCAGCAGGCATCAGGTGTTTGCCTGACTTTCCCTGGGGGAGCTGCATGCATGTGCACTGTGCAGGCTTTAAAATGTCATTGTTAGTTTGCATGTCAGTGAATAACATTTAGGCCTTGAATTGAAATGACAAGGGGAAGAAGCATTCTGTAAGAGGTTCTGCTATTGGCAAAAATGCTCACTGCATTTTGATTGTGAATTTCTTTTCTGTAAAACTTTCAAGCCTCTCTCCTTGTGCACAATAAAATTTTAACTTGCACACAGCTGAAAACTGGACACACCTATCACTGTGAGCAATGTATCACCTCCATTACATTCTCTTTCCTAGACAGTGTTTTACCAAAGTACAGAATTGATTTTCACACATTTCTTCAAATAATTCCGTGTAATAACAGTTTATATGAACTGCGTATCTGCTCTGTTCTTCCAACTTTGCGTTTGCTCATCAAAACCATATACTGCCTGCCTCCTGAAGCCAAAATGAAGAGAAGCTGTCAAGATAATCACTGTAGGAGGTGTCTATTTACACAGAGGCTTGCATACATATATACTTTTTAATATCAGCAGCGTACGTGCAGGAGTATTCACAGCCCTGCAGATATCCTCATGAACAAAAGCTTTCACGCTTGAATGTTTGCAAGTCAAAGGCAGAGCAAATGCCACCAAAGGCTGCTTTTATGAATGGGGATCATGTGTTTTTATTTTACTCCAAAGATTTATGCATCTGGGAGCTATGTTGTATTGCTTGAACAGTGCATTTTTGCTTTGATATGATTTCATCCTCAGCTTAGTCCAGGAGTCATGTATTAAACACTTTCTTTGCTGGATGAACAAAGCATTGGTTTTGCTCATACTGCCTATGTTCCTGCCTACAAATGCACAACAGATATCCTCCAAGTTCTACAAAATCACCTTTTGGGTAAATCATCTGTAAGAATGTTCTCCATTTGTCTAGGTTGTTTCAGACATGTCCTCTTTTTACCCCCATGATGAATCTCAGAATGTAGGAAGTCCAAAAGCAACTAGAAATCCTACATTGTGTGTATGTGCTGTATGCCTGACTCCACCAGTAGTTTATAGGCTGTACAGATGACAGTGTAAAAGTAGTGTGTACTGGATCCATCTGACTGACTATATGTGCACAGCTGCAGAGCACATGCCTGGTACATCAGACATGCTGAGGTTGGGATGCAATTCCAGTCCATGTGTAGGCCATGTGGGTGGTGCATACACACATATTTCTGTCCAGGAAACCTTTGTCACAAATACGGCTGTCCTAATCAAATCCAGGAGCAGAGCTGGAAACAAGTGCCAATCACTGCAGCTTTTCCTCTTCCTCCCTTAGGCATGTGCTCGGCATTCCATGCCAGAGGTGTACTACCTGTCCATATTAGAAGAAAGTTATACATAACAGTTCAGTTATGTGCACATAACTAAATATACAGTTCAGTGTTATGTGTATCTTTCTTCTAGTGTTGCAATTCAAGAAGTTTCCCTCCTTTTCCCATTTTTAATTTGTAGTGACTTCAGGATTTCTTAGCTCTGTATCATATTTTAAGCATGTCTTATGAAAGGAAATACTTGCTGCATTTATTTGCTAGGGACTGTATTTGGCATTCTCAGGGTGGGTTCCAAATCCATGTTCCTAACTGCTTAAGACATAGCAGCAGCCAGAAACCTAATGAAGACAGACATGGTCACTACTCTTGCATGCAGAGACCAGGATCAGTTGCTGAGAATCAGTCACACACGACATCTCCAACAGAGCTTAGCTGTGTATTGTCAAAGCTTCCTGCAAATGATTTGGCTTGTCTTTGACCATTTCAGTGGATTACTCAGTATAAACACTGAGCACTTGCTGCTTGCTGTCACACAGTGCTCTCCAATTAGTCATCCACAAATTACTTGCAAAAGTAAACTAATGTTTGCTGGTCTTTTCTGCTTCTTTGGTTCTGTCCTCACTGATGAGAAGAACCTGTTTGCTATGGATGGTTGAGTTTTTCTCAGAATTTCTGCTTTTACTCAGGATGTTGTCTACAGAACTGGCTTGTGGTTTAATGTGACCTCAGCTCTGCATTTCTGCACTGTAAAAGAGGTTCAGAATTGATTTAACCTTTGCTTACATTTATATGTGACTTTTGGATGAGGCATTTTTTTCCTAAATGGTATTTAACACTTCAGATTTTAAAGATGGCTTTCAGCCTTGCAGTCGCACAAGCAAATATGTTCACCAGAGTTGCAATTACCATTTAGCCTTTCCAGGAAATAAGTAACAGTGAAGAGTGTGGCACTGTACCTAGATTCATGTCAGCTGGCCCACTTTTTAATTTAAAAAACTTGTATATACATACATACACGTACAAATATGCAATACATTTCAAGAAAAATCATGTAGTTCAGTGTAGCTTCATGAGCACTAAGACAGCTGACATTAGAGTTATTGCAATAACAATCCTATAACTCATCCTACAAATTTAAAAGCAGTGAGAAGCTAGAGCTTCAAGCCAATCTTGACTCTGATCCATATCTCCTTAAGTTACCTGGCTGTATTGCAACAGACCATCTGATCAGTGTCAGTAAGCTAAAGATCTGTGCTAGAGAGATGTGGATTTGCTTTCAGAGTTGGTACATGGTGCCTCTCAGCGTGTGTAGCAATAGTAGTAGTAAGTCGAGGGATAAAAGCCAAGATGTTTGCTTTCCCCTCTTGGCAGCAGAGATTCAAAAGACTTGTTAATGTTATTTCAGTGTTAAGAGAAGTCTCAACATCTTTGGCCCTACATCATTAGTTTTTCAACGCTTTTGGAGTATACTGATCAGTGACATACACATTTTCTGGAAAAGGTGGATCTGTCATAGCAGTAGGTAAGATATTTTAATGACTCTGATAGTTGGTGGATACATAAGCAGTAAGTGTTGACAGAAGATCAGAATTATTTTCTCTAAATTGTCTACTGCATTTTCATGTAATTTGTGTCTGTCCAGCAAAGATTATTATCTGATAACATTTAGTTTTATAAGAAAGTCCTCATGAAGTCATTACCAGCATGTCAAGGGAGGTGATTCTTCTCCTCTACTTTGCACTGATGAGGCCACAACTGGAGTCCAGTTCTCAGCTCTTTAGTACAAGAGAGATTTGGACATGCTGGAGAAAGTCCAGCCAAGGGCCACAAGGAAGGGTAAGGGTCTGGAACATCTTTCCTATGGGGAAAGGCTGAGAGAGCTGAGGCTGTTTATTCTGAAGAAGAGAAGGCTCAGATGGACCTCATCAGCATGTACAAATCTATCTATCTATCTAAATATATATGAAAGGAGAGTGCATAGAGGATAGAGCCAGGCTATTTTCAGTGGTGCCTGGTGACAAGAACAGAGTCAATAGCTACAAAGGGAAACATATGAGGATCCCTCTAAACATCATGAAACACTTTTTTTACTGTGAGAGTGACAAAACACTGCCATAGGTTGTCCAGAGAGGCTGTGGAGTCTCTATCTTTGCAGATATTCAAAAACTGTCGCAGCATGGTACTGGACAACTGGCTTTAGGTGGTCCTGATTGAGCAGGGCAGACTGGAACAGATGACCTCCAGAGGTCCCTTCCAATATCAGCCATCCTGTGATTCTGAAAAAAAACCAAACTTGGATTTTTCAATAGAAAAACTTTGCCAGTTTTAGCATCCCCCACCATTCATTTTAGTCATCAAGTGGGACTGTTAGTAACAGCTATAGCTTCAGGAATGGACAAGTTGACTGAAGATGACTGTCTCTCTTGCCTCACCATGGCCTGATTGTTTCACTGCTGAAGCCAGTACTGTAAGAAGTTAGACGTGAACACCATGTAAGGAGTCAATGGAAACTATAACCACGCCTTTGTAAAAAAGCACTTAGTCAGGCATAGTGTTTTCCTCATTATTGCTTCTAGCCCTTATATTGCTGGCATGTCTTCTTGCTCAGAGAAAAGAGAAGGGGTTATGTGCCGTGAGCATGATGACAGTAACCTGAGGGAATGGGACCCCAGCATAAAAACCATGCTGTTTTACTTAGACACTGTTTCAGAAAAATGAAAAAAACTTAAACCAGCATGTATGCCATTGATGCAGTTTCCCTTGGATAAAAACCAGAACATTAAGTATGTATTTAATCAGTTTTGCTCTCCCTGGGGATGTTAATATCTGGCACTCCCTTCCTTTCAGTTAAATGCTGGTTCTCTAGTTCTTAAATAAAGCTAGTCAGGGAATTTCCATGAATCCTTTCTCATACAAAATGTATTTTCTGCAAAACTGAACTTTATGGCAAAGAAATATTAATAATATTCCTTGAAGTTTCTGAATCTTCACTGAGCAACACTGACTCCAAGGGCAACATTTTGATTAGTTAAAACACTTCAAACTAGATTAGTTAGACTTTATCTCATGGTCACAAAAGTCATAGCAAGACCTTCTGAGAGTTTAGTTCAGATAATATATGCCCCAGTTCTTTTTGCGAAAGCTTCCTTGTCTGAGCTACACCATAGACATTCCTGAAGTTGAAGCATCAGGCAACATCCAGTTGAGATGGAGACCCCAAATCACAGTGGTAAAATGGGAATGCTGCATTTGAACTACAGTTCCCATGAGGAATTAGAGTCCCTCTGATCCCTGAACTAAAATGCTCAAGTCAACAAACCAAAATTGGACATTTTCTTGTTTGGAAATATTGAGGCTTGACCCAGAAAGTCATTTCCCAGGTCATAAAAGTTTAAGGTCAGGGTAAAACAACTACTCTTTTAGTCTGTTTCCCTGAACATCTCAGAGTACAGCTGTTTATGCAGTGTTCATATATTGGCTGAGCTCAGTAATGTATGTGACTAAAGTAAAATTTGTGTTGAGTAAACATGAGTCTTTTAGAAAAACATTCAGAATTTTTTAGGCAATATCAATGTATTTTTGGTATTGTGTTGCAGCAGTTACTTGCCCTCGCTGCTGAGAGTACGCTTCATATTTTCTTCTGACTTCATCTGGTCAGAGCTTCCAGCCATAACTCTTGTTGTGGCCATATCTATTTGATTAAAGATTACTTCAACATCCATTACTTGAATAAACACACTGAGCTTCGAGCTTGTGAAGGCAAACCAACTTCTCTAGCTTTCAGATAATTTTGTTTATTCATTTCCCTCATTTTCCCTTACCCCTTTTTTCCAGTTACTCAACATCTTGTTTAAAAATTTGTATACTCATGTACAATGGTCTTATTTGTCTTACAGCGCACACACAGGAGAAAAGTAACTCCTAATTTCTACCTATTGCTGACCTGCTTGTATACCTGGGGACTGCAGAAGTCATTTGGCCTCCACATCACAGCAGTAAATCATCATGAACTTGAATAAGTATCCATGTCCAATGTCTTATGTTCCTTGTCTTATAGATACAGTTCTTTTCCATATACTTCATGAACTCTACTAGCGCACTCTAGCTTTTTATAAAGTACTACGATTCTCCCTTGATGAATTTACCGTACAGAAATAAATGTAATATATTCTATGCTCCAAAATGCAATCTGAACTTTGACTTCTTTTCTTATAAAATATACAACTCTCTTGAGAGAAGGATATTATGAAGAACTGCTGACGTGTCCATTCTTTTCCCTTCTCTTCTCCACCCCCCTCCCTTTTTTCTTTGCACAGAACAATACAAAAGCAAACCAGCCAAAATGCAGTCAAAGGGCAGCAGAGATGAGTTTTCAAATTCTTCTATTTTTCCCCTTTTTCTTTTTTCCCCCTTTCTTTCCTAGTCAATTCCCCCTCTCCTCCGTTCCTACAGATTAATATTACGTGCAACTACGATCAACTCTGGAAGAGTGAAAGAAGCAACAAAAGGCTGGGATGGTTTTCCACAGGGAAAGGAGAACTTCTTCTTATATGTTGTAGAAAGACAAAATAAAAAGGAATAAGTAGAAGAGATATAGGAGCTCACCAAGAGTTTCAGATTGGGATGAACAAGAAGAAAAAGACATCTGTAAAGTTACAGTTACTCAGATGAAAGAAGTTTTTATGCATCTTCTCAGAAATAACTGTTTTGCAGTCAGTGGATACACTGAGGTCCTGGTCTGGTCTTGCAGGCTGAGGTAGGAGCAGAAGGGAGCACTTTGAATTCCTTCCAGACAAAGGCAAACATCTCAGTGCTCCAGAGAGTTTCAAGGCTAGCAAGAGGACAGGAATCAACCTCACTTAGCCCTTGAAAAATAAATGCAAAGTTAAGCTTGCAGAGCAGCCCATCTGCAGAAGTGGGCTCTGAAATTATGATTGTACTGCAGTGGCCCTCAGAGCAATCCTGACTTAGGCTACTGACAGTAGCAGCACTTTTCATACAGCTGCCAACTTTAGCAGTCCAAGCTCCTTCTAAACTTCACTCCTCACAGCATGGGCTGTAACAAAACCACCAAAAAATTTCTGTTAGATTTCAGTAAATGCAAAATTTCACCTGCAGTGCATTTGTGCCACACCACAAAGCTCTACGAGTACAACCAGCTACAAATGGAAAGAACCCAGTTCCTTTCTGTTGCCCTCAATGCTGCATCTGACAGGGATGAAAAAAAGAAGCAGGGTCTAGATAGTTAGGGGAGAACCAAATACTGCTTATACCCAGGCAAAGTAGTGTTTTTGCATGCCTGCTTTTCAACTGAGGCAATGCAACATAGATAGAAGTTGAGTGGCACTCCTGAGCTTCCAGTATTCAAAGTACTTGAAGGACATGCAAATAAAAGAGGGTGGTATTCCAAATTTTTTCATGCTATACACGTACAAGGAGCTCTCCTTCTTCACTCAGTGTAGCCAGGAAGTGGCTCTCCAGAATTTATTAGACCAGTTCTCTTGTGCATCAGCTGGGAATCAAACTGCTTTTATTTGCATTTTGAAATTTTAAAGGAGCAGTGTGTTGCTTGTATGTTGACTGTGTGTCTGCCTGTGTCTGTGTATAAATCTATGTAGAAAACCTTAATGTAAAGCTTGGAATAATCATTTGAATATTAGGAAACAGAAGCAAAAAATCAGCCCTTCACTTCCTTCACTTCATTGCAGTTACAGAAAAGCCTGACAAGGAGCAAAGCCCAAAGCTATACTTGACCCTGGTTTCTGGATGCTGTCTCCGAGTGGCCAATGAACATTACATCAGGTAAGCCATGAGCCTAAGCCAAAGTCAAAAGAGTTAAAAGGTCAAGAAGGTAAAGAGAATCAGGGCCAGTGCAAGCTTTATAAATCAGTAGAAGAATTTTAAAGCCATATGCTGCTTAACAGGCACCAGGGTAGAGGGAACGTGAGACTAGAGAAATATGATCTGTAGATCAAGTCCCAGTAACAAATCTGGCAGCAGCAATATTCAAAACCATCTGCAGCCAGTTTAGCAAACAATCTGGAACACCACCAGGAACAAATTAAAATAGTCAATCCTGGAAGTCATGAAAGCCTGTAGGAACAAGAGCCTGAGCAAACGAAATGGTGTTTTCTTGAGAATATCTTGCAGTATTCTCAAAAACATCAAAAGGATTTTTTTGCCCTCTCTTTCATGTTAAAACAAAAAAGCTGAAAGCAGGATCATATGGATAAGCAGAAAGAAATGCGTTGCAGCACTGGAGATCCAAAGCAATCAAAATGCTACAGATTTCACTGGCAGCAATATTAATACAAGTCAGGAAGGGTTCTCCTGTACACTGCAGGGCCTCAGACCTGGATATTCCACTACAGTTTGCACCACATGTTGAGTGTAGGAGCTGGGAAGCAAGTGTGCTGAGAAATCCCATGGAGAGGGGTGCGGGTGAGAAAACTGGCTAGCATATGCAGTGCTCCAACATGTAGCATCTGAACTCTCACTACATGGATCTCAGTGCAGCAGCTCTCCCATCAAGTGAAAAAAAAGTGTGCATGTGTGTTAGAGGTTAGGAGTTTAGGATGCAGTGCCAACAGGAAACGAAAAAGGGGAGAGAAGTGGAAAACCAGATGGTTGTAGGAACTGCAAGGAAACACAATTCCATTAATGCTATCCAGAGAGGAGAGCTGCCTTGTCAATTGTCTGGGATGGCAAACTGTCAAAGAGAAGAACAAGAGAGAAAGTTCTTCACAGTGGCCCACACATTGAATGCAGCACAGTCAGGGATCTTTGGACTTGTGGACTAGATTAACTCTTTTTGTGGACTATCTGTCTGCTAATTTCACTCCAGGCATGAAAGGCATCTCCTACTCCTGTGGTCTAGTACTGTCCCCCTGCTCTGCTCCCACAGTGAGGGCAAAGCCCTTCCCACCTACAACTTCAACTGGCCCTCTTTTTCACCTGGGAAAAGAGGGGAAGATTTTCATTTGTGAGTTTGTCTGAATTTTTCTAATCAAAGAAAAGCTGAGTGAAATCCAAATTCCTGGCACTTCAAATTCTCATTGGTTTAGCTGAATATGAGGAGACTTGGGAGAGCTCTTTTCACAGAGCAATTTGACCCACCAGCACAGATGGAGATGTAGAACATAAGATCTGGGCCAGGTTCTTGTTCAGACACTGCAGGATGTGAACAGGCAAGTTTCACACAGTATCTAAGAAAAGGAACATTAGAATGGTATTAGGGGTTTTTTTGAGCAGCCAGTGGGACAACATGAAAACAAAAACATTAAGTTCAGCTTCATCCTGCTGTGACTCTCTTGTTCTAGTCACTCTCCTCTCAGCTTTTTCCTCAACTCTGGAATTAACAGATATTAAGGCAGAATTTTGCCCAGTTTAATTCCAGACAAAAGTCCTATCTTCTTTGCCTTTGACTGGCAAGTGTAAGATTGAACCATTGGTCCTGGTCCTGAGGAGGGTTTGTGTTATGGGGTTGTTGGTGCAGTGATGGAGCTGGCTTATTCCCAAGCACTGCTGCTGCTTTACTTTGACCAGGAGAAGTGTCTTAAGCTCACAACACAGACAGGGCTGGTCTTGCACCCAGCTGTGAAGAGCCACACAGCTCCCACTGGGTGACTGTTTCATTGCTTTCAGTCTCTGTTGGTTATGTCATGGCTATTCTTAATCTAGCCCTAAAACTGCAGTCATAACAAAATAAAAGAGTTATTTATATCCACGAAGGCATTTTCTGACAGGCTGGGGTAGAGGAGGGGAAGCATAGCAGACACCTATAAAACATTATTTCAATTTGTGTATCAAGATTTTATTAACAAAGCGAATGGCAGACAGCACTCCAGGCTGATGAACTTCACAATAAAAGAAACATAGAGACTGTTCCCTGGCTTTTTAATTGTCCTTTCTAAATCACCCATGGCATGGATTTTGGAATTAAGTGGTTTAATAGCTGACTCAACTGAATGGTTTTGATGATGGTTTTATTCAAATGAAGGACGAACTGCGCCTGCAGTTCATGTAGCAGAGAGGCTGGGGAGGGAAAGACAGACTCCCTGGTGGCAGTGCTGATTGAGACAAGAATGGCAGGATATCAGGAAGCATTTGTGCCTCACACAGAGCTGGGTGGCCCCCAAGAGCTGCCAGGCAGCTGGATGAGAGCCTCCACAGATCCCTCACTGCTCCTGACCTGCAGTGCTGGAGGCATTGGGAGCAGCAAGGACACCAGCCCAGGCAGGAGCCAAGGAGGGAGTTTGCCTTCACCACCTCACCAAGGAAACAGAGATGTCTGCTTTGCCTTTCCCTTGTGGATGGAAGGAGCAGGGCAGGGTTGATGGCTGCGTTATTTCAGGGGACAGGCAGCTTGCCAAGCCCCATCATGGGCTAGCAGCATCTTTACTGATGCTGCTGTGTGAGAGACCAGTGAGCTGGACAAGGGAGCAGTTAAAACATGCTGCTCTCTAAGCCTCTGAAACACTGATATTTCTCAATCCTATCTAGCAAGACAACACAGATAGGTTTAAAAATAGAAAGGATGGCCTGTATTCATTGTCACTTGTATCTTAGCTCCTCATTTCATGCCCGAACTTCAGTACATCCCATCCTTTGCAATTTTTGCTTTTGCAAACTTAAAAATCCTTTATTAATATTCATGTATGTATCTATTTTTCTTTGAAAATATGGAGGACTTGGAGTCAACCAACCAAACTTGTGAAAAGAGAGATAAATAACAATTCTCATTTTCTCTGTAAGGCTTCCAACCCACCATAATATTTAACAGGCTACAGCAAGCAAACGTTTTATCACAGCTGCTAAAACCCCAGTAAATTAACCAAAGAAGTAGAATTTCAGATAAAAATGCTTAAGAACTTTTATCCAGGGCAGAAAGGCCAAAAATTTTTGAAAATTAATAAACCACTATATTTAGGGCAGATTCAAAATTTTATGAGATATACCAAGTCCTCAGGAGCAGGTATAAACTAAATGAGAATAAAAGAGAAGAAACCATAGCTAGAGTTCTTACCATGTTTCTTGGGAAGGATATCCTGACCACAGCTGTCAGCACAAAATAGACAGCATAAAAAACCTGGTTTTCCCTACCTATTTTTAAAAGGAATATGTTTTCCTATGCTTCTTATATATGTTGAGAAAGGATGAAAAAAATGGATGGTTTCAAGGAGGAAATAGACGACACAAATGAGATTTGACAGCGCTGTACCCTGCATAGTGAGCAGAAAGGAAGGTGTCTCCCTCTATCTCACAGGCACACACACAATTCCTCACCTATCTTAAGAGATAATTGACATCCTCAGACCGCTAGGAGAGAGGTACTGGAAACCCCAGGAGGAAATCTGAGGGAAAAAATATAACCAAAAATACACTACTGGGTGACCACAGCAGGTGCATTCTGTGTTCATGAAAACACTTCATGAATCTTAGATGAAACTCTGAGGATGAATGTGAAAAAATATTTATTCTTTATTTGTATATTATTAGTGAAATTGCTTTGTTGCTAGGAAAAAATTATTGAAAGATGTTAAAATTACTTTAATTAAATTGTTAGAAGACCATTAAGAAGTATCTTAATCTCATGGTATTTTAAATGGAAATTTTTTTCCATGGAAGAAATATCCACTGCATTCTAAGATTTTCTTTGTTTTGTTTTCTGACCCCCTTAAGGGGCAATTATGGTTTGAACTATTTAGACGTCCGGGTTTCCTACTGAGAAATTGCACTAAACTACTGTCTCCACTGTGTACTGACATAGAATCATGGAATCATAGAATCATAGAATCATAGGAACATAGGATCATAGAATCATAGAATAGTTAGGGTTGGAAAGGACCTTAAGAACATCAACTCCCGGCCCCCTCACCATGGGCAGGGACACCTCATCCTGAGCATGTCACCCAAGGCTCTGCCCAACCCAGCCTTGAACACCGGCAGCGATGATGCATTCGCAACTTCCTTGGGCAACCCATTCCATTGCCTCACAATCCTTACAGTAAAGAATTTCTTCCTCATATCCAATGTAAACTTCCCCTGTTTAAGTTTGAACCTGTTACCCCGTGTCATTCCACTACAGTCCCTAAAGAAGAGTCCCAGCATCCTTATAGGCTCCCCTTCAGATATTGGATGGCTGCTATGAGGTCTCCACACAGCCTTCCCTTCTCCAGGCTGAACAGTCCCGCCTTTCTCATCCTGTCTTCACATGGGAGGTGCTCCAGTCCCATGATCATCCTCGTGGCCCTCCTCTGGACTTGTTCCAACAGTTGCATATCCTTTTTATGTTGAGGACACCAGAACTGCACACAATACTCCAAGTGAGGTCCAATAAGGGGAGAGTAGAGGGTCAGGATCACCTCCCTCGACCTGCTGGTCATGCTCCTTTTGATGCAGCCCAGGATTCGGTTGGTTTTCTGGGCTGCAGCGTACACGGCCAGCTCATGTTCATTTTCTCATTAACCAAAACCTCCAAGTCCTTCTCCACAGGGCTGCTCTCAATCTCTTCTCCTCCCAACCTATAGCTGTGCCTGAGATTGCTCTTACCCAGGTGTAGGACCTTGCACTTGGCATGGTTAAACTTCATTTGGTTGGCATCAGCCCACCTCACAAGCATATCAAGGTTCCTCTGGATGGCATTACTTCGCTCCAGCATATCAACTGAACCACACAGCTTGGTGTCATCAGCAAACTTGCTGAGGGCTCACTCAATCCCACTGTCCATGTCGCCGACAATGATGTTGAACAAGACCAGTTCCAACACTGATCCCTGAGGGGCACCACTCATTACAGGTCTCCATGTGGACATTGAGCCATTGAGCACAGCTCTTTGCATGTGGCCATCCAGCCAGTTCTTTATCCACCACGTGGTCGACCTATGAAATTGGTGTCTCTCCAATTTAGAGACAAGGATGTCATGTGGGGGCAGTGTCAAATGCTTTGCATAACTCCAGGTAGATGACATCAACTGCTCTACCCCTGTCCATCAGTTCTGTAGCCCCATCATAGAAGGCCAACGGATTGGTCAGGCAGGATTTCCCCTTAGTGAAGCCATGCTGGCTGTCACCAAGCACCTTGCTGTTTTTCATGTGCCTC
>JAOEHY010003208.1:0-18423 GCA_025447955.1 Psilopsiagon aurifrons | reverse complement strand
GTCATTAAGAACCTCAGCCTTCTCCAAATCCAGGGTAGCCAGTTCTCCTGATAGCTTCTGGAGAGGGCCCACTTTGTTCCTAGCCTGTCTTTCATTTGCAATTTGCCTACAGAGTCCCTTCCCGTTATCCTTAACATCCCTAGCCAAGTTTAATTCTAAGTGGGCCTTAGCTTTCCTAACCTGGATCCTAGCTTCCCGGACAACATCCCTGTACTCTTGACAGGCAGCCTGTCCTTGTTCCACCTTTTAGAAGCCTTTTTTCCCTCTAAGTTTCCCCAGCATCTCCTTATCCATCCAAGGGGGTCTCCTGGCCCTCCTGCTGCACTTCCTTCTAGTTGCAACACAACACTCCTGAGCTTGTAACAGCTGATCCTTGAATATCAACCAACAGTCTTGGACCCCCCTGCCCTCTAGGGCTATATCCCATGGAACCTTACTGAGAAGGTTCCTGAAGAGGTCAAAGTTTGCTCTCTTGAAGTCCAGGGCAGTGAGCTTGCTGCACGCTCTTCTCACTGTCCTGAGGATCTCGAATTCGATCATCTCATGATCACTGCAGCCAAGGCTGCCCTGGAGCATCACATTTCCAACCAGTCCCTCCCTGTTGGTGAGCACGATGTCAAGCATGGCACCTCTCCTTGTCAGCTCCACTATTACTTGCAGAAGGAAGTTGTTTTCCACACAATTGAGGAACCTCCTGGATTGCTTGTGCCGGGCCATACCATCCCTCCAGCAGATGCCAGGGTGGTTGAAGTCCCCCATGAGAACGAGCACCTGCGAGTGTGAGGCTGTTCCTACCTGTCTATAGAGTACTTCATCCACAGAGTCTTCATGATCAGGCAGTCTGTAACAGATCCCCACAGTAATGTCTCCTTTCATTGTTCTCTCTTTGACCCTGACCTACAAACTCTGCTGACTGCTCACCTGTCCCCAGACAGAGTTCCATACTCTCCAGCCTATCCCTAACAGGCTATTCCAATCACCCTATCCCTAATGAAGCCAACTCATTGGCTGGAGTTGCTGGAATATCTCTACATTGCTCCAAGCATTTCTTATAGGTGCTGGCAACTGACTGGGAGGGTTGGGATGGAATGATGCCCCCCTCCCCCAACACATCTAGTTTGAAGCTTTATTGACCAGCCGGGCAAGCCTTGTATGAAAACCTCTCTTCCCCTTCTTTGTCAGACCAGTTCCACCAGCCTCCAGTAGACCTTGCCTCCCAAATCAAGTCCCACATTCTAAATACCCAAACCCCTGACTATGGCACCACTCTTCTAACCAATTATTAACCTGGCCAATCCTCCTAGCCTTTTTGAGGTCCTCCCCTTTATCCTGGCGAATTGATGAAAAAACTGAGCTCCAAAGCCCTTAGTCACCTCTCCCGGGGCTCTGTAGTTCTTCTTTATGTTCTCCAGGCTACTGCTATCTATATCGTTAGCATCCATATGGACAACTAGAAGTGGGTAACAGTCAGTGGGACTCACTAGACCAGGCCACCTCTCTGCAGCATCCCTGATCATAGCCCCTGGTAGGCAACACACCTCCCTTGAGACTGAGTCAGGCCAACAGATGGATGCCTCTGTGCCTTTCAAAGTAGAGCCCCCTACTATGACTTGCTGCTTTCTCCTTTTGGCACCAGTAGTGATCCATCAGTCAAAATCATTGCATCACCATCAGTCACACGGTAAAAGAAATAATACTGGTATTTTTATGGCACATGATCAATATCTTCTGCTTTGAAGATAAATCTCATTTCAGTAAATGCCTTGCCTGCCTGACAGCAGGAGACTATTGCTCAAAGAAAATACTCTGTTTCATTCAGATTACATCCTAATTGAAAGTTTACTGCTGCTCTATTCGAAGTATGGTCTGGAAGATAATTTCTTTTATAAAGCTGAAGCTCACTAGCCCTGTGATAGAAATGAAAGGAAGACAGGGAAACTAGTTTCAGGTGCTCCATCCTGGTTATGCAACTCCTCACACTCCCATTCTCAACTGCCATGCATTGAATGAGCTGTCTAGAAGGACTAGTGTTAGATTCTGACCTGCACTCATATCTCCCAGACAGATACATCTTTAAAAATTGATTTTCCACTCCAACCTAACTTTACTTCAATCTAAATTAGAACTGTTAAAGCCAAGAATACATTTTTATTAAAACAGTGAAAGTAATGTCTCAGAAATTGCTTCAGAGAAAATATTTTGTAATTAATTTGGAATATTATATAGAAGCTTAGAATCCTTACTATTTTTAGCAGAAAATATTTTAAACAAAAAGACAGCTTGGAAGTAAAAAGTCATTTCTGAATCAGCAACCTGCTTCTCAGTGTTTCTAGGGACTATAGTTTGAAAGACATTTCCATTCCATTTTTTTCTCTTAAATGCTCTACAGATTCTGCTGGCAAGCAAGAAGTCCCAGCCCCTGAACAGAGTAAAATCCTGCCCAGCACAGAAATCAGTGGCAAAAAACCTGTTGACTTGGATGGGACAAAAACTACTCTCCAGTAATATGAATATCCATTACTGTAGTAATTTCCCTGGCAAATACTCCCCATGTTAATACCATAGCCATTCTGGTTTTTATAAAATATGTCTGGTTATAAAGTGTTCACTGTAATATTATAGAGTAGAAATATTTTATATAGAAGTAGCCTCAGTTAAAATACAATCTTTTCCCCATACTTCTTCCTTTCTTGGCAGAAAATCCATATAAGGCTCACAAAAAAAAAAAAAAAAAAAAAAAAAAGATTATTATAACCATTAAATCGAAATAATTTATACAAATGGAGGTGTACAGAGTAGGTGTAGTTGTGAAAATTTACAGCAAGTGAAAAGCTGTGGATCAAGTATCTAAACTCTCCTTCCAGATAGTGAAATGGGGGTGATTCATAATTTCATTAGACAATTCACATGATATATCTCCAATTACATCCAAGATAGAAATGGATATAAATCCTTGGGTTCTCTGAGAGGTTTCAAGACAGCTTTAATTGATTTCAGTGGGAATTGCATTTATGTATCTAAGGGGAGAATTCAACTGTTCATATTTAAAATTCAGAATCTCAACACAATGTTGTTAGAATCTGAAAGAATGGTTAGCTTAAGTTTTTCTCAAGAGACTTGAAGATGCTGTAGTTTACATGGGGTATATAACAATAATTTGAAAAGATGGGTATTCACATCAACAAGGATTTGTAAGTGCAGTGATGCAATTTGGATAGAAGGCCTGCATTTCAGATCAGAAAGTGTTCCTGGGTTCATGCTGCTTTCATTTCAGATAAATTTCTGAAAGAAATAACAAAGCATATTTGGAGAGTTGACGGTTAAGGACTACTGCTTATTTACTTTTATTTGGAGCAGTGTGGTGAGCTGGGTTGTCATGCCTTCATGCCCCTCTGCAAGGAATGGTAACGCATATGTTGTAACAAGCATGCTTTAGCATGAAGGGGTTTCAGCCAGCTTTGGAGAATGTACTGTGTTGTCCAGCAGCATTGTATTGAATTCAGTTTGGGAGTAGAGAACCTGCATCTCCTCACGTCAAAATATTCTTCCCATTTTTTCTTCAGGACAGGAGGGGGAGCGTAGAAGCAGCAGCACTGCAGATGCCTCTCAGGGGTTTCCTAAGCCATGTATTTCTCGCCTTTGGCAAGATGGTACCAAGACATGCACAGAAATGCGCAGGTAGGGAAGTGTTAGAGATTAATGCGGTTTAGCATGCATTTGTATGTTTTATTCTCAGCAGAGGCCAAGTCAATGGGCATCAGGATAGCCAGCAGTAGTTTTTATTTTCTGCTGAAATGTTTTTCTCAGTGTAATGTACAGTCACTAGAATTATTCATTTATGTCTATTGGGCATTCACTGAAGCAAGTGCACCCTATTTAATTTCAGACTTGCCAAGGAAATGTATTTCATTATATGTTTTTTTTCAAGAAAATCCAAACAATATTTTAGAAGGAAAGCTTGCCTGTCCCATTTTACTGTCTTGCATTTAGTCACTTGACTCTCTTTAACTCACTGCTGTCTCACAAAATCTCCTTTGGGCAGCAGTAGCATAGTTAAAAGCTCAAAGATTTATAACTTCAATTGTTCAGCTCATTGGCAATAATGCATCATGACAGAAGCAATTGTTAGAACAGACAGCTATGATACCATTCTTTTATGAAAAACTGTAGTTGGAGATAAGGAAGGCAAAAGAAGCCTCTTGTGAATATTATTATCCTCTGGAAATTATCCCAAAAAGATTTACAGTTTCTCTATAGACTATGACTAGAGTTCATTGATCCACAGACCATCATCCTGAATAGCAGATTAAAACCAGATGGCCATAGATCTGCTCTTGGCTACAAATCTCAAAAGGAATGAGAGGGAGTACAGTGGTGACTGACCACAAATGAAAGCATAGAAGGGATTCTTTTCTTTCTTTCTTTAATTCCCTGTTTGGTTCCTCTGTAGTTTTATACAAAGTCCATTGTACTTAAACCTCAAATAATATGAACACAGAGAAGGTATGCAAAGTATACTGAAGTACATCAAAATTCTACAAAGTACCCTAAAAATACACTAGGAAGTCTTTTATGTGGGGCCTTTGTTAGGTTATTGTGCTGGAGCAGCATATTGTCAGTGAAAAGAGTCTTTGTATAAACTGACTTGAACTGATGGTAATCCATTTGCTTTAGTAGCTCGGGTCAAGTGAAGAGTAGTTATAAATTATGTGTCCTCATAAAAGTGATAAATATACTCTACAAGTTAAGGCAATGCAGAGGATGAATCCTGAATATTTTAACTGTCATGCCAAGGTACTTGTTTTCTCTTAACATATGCACATATGCATATTTGTTAATAGAATAAGTAATGTCAGTCCTTATACGTATAAGCACAACCTCACAGACCAAGATTTTCCATCTTCTGGTTTTGGTAGTTTTTAATTCCATTTATTATGTAATGACATTCAATTTTGAGTAATATTTTCTTTTTTCTCTGTTCTGAATCAACTGAAATGATGAGTTAAAATCCAAAGTCTCTCATGGCATAAAAAATCCAAAAAGTTCTAGTACATGCTCAATGAGCAATCTATTTCAGCAATCTACCTAGTATTATTTTATTTGTACCTCAATAAGATCATTCTAATAATATAAAATACCATAACTTTAAACTGTAAAAATTCTGAGTTTCCAGTTATCATGTCAGATATTTTGTTTGCATTTTATGTTATATTAAAATGCTCATTACATATAATACAATGCTTAACGCATAAGAATAGGACAGTGAGTTACACCAATTAAAGAAAATAGAAATCTTATTTTTACATTTTTCATGGTACATTTTCTCAAAACCAATAGATTGAGTATTTTAAAAATAATGAAAGTGCACTTTTATCAGGACCCTGTTCTGTAAAATTGTTTTCAGGCAGGATTGATCTTAGAGAGCAAGTTACAAGTCTGGTCAGTGAAATTCTCATACAGTCTGTTATTCAGATTTAGTTCAGCTTTTTAAAGACATTTTCAAACACATATCAAGTGGAAACAGTTTTCAACAGGAGTCTACTTAAATACCAACAAATTAACGGAATAAATATTATTGTTTTCAGCATCTAGTATAAGTAGAGCAGTCAAATTACATTGTTTTAGTTCTTAGATTATTTTTATTTTTCATTTCATTCTTGGAAATCGTATCCAAACATAGCTGTGCATACTTCAGAGTCACTATCAATGAATCAGAGCATCTGTTCAGGTCTGTTGTTCAAAAATTAGATGCAAAATACTGACAAAAAGCCATCCTTTTTTCGATATTGTCAATCCATGAAATAAATGGATTAATTAAATAAGTTTCCTGTTTATCATGGTTGGAAGATGAAAAAATAAAAGTAAAATAATCTCAGCTCAGTCAATGTTTGTTGAACAGTATCAAAGTATTGTAAGGTATCAGCTCTCCACAATCAGCCTGTGTTGTTTTTTCCTGGGATGGGTAACAACTTGGAACAAGACTCTGCAGAAGTTTTGGTCAAGACAGCTCTGTCTTCTGAATTAAAATCTGGATCTCATAAGCAGCTAAAACATCAGATGCAACTCAGCCTGAGCCCTTGGAAGGATGTTAAGGATTTTCAGCTGCACAGCCACTGAGGCTCTTGCCTCCCATAAATTAAGCATGCTTTTCCCCTTTAGATTATCGTTTCATTTACATCATTGTTATTCTCCACCAATATGGAAGTATTTAATTCTCATTTACATCAGGATAAATTGACAATTTTCTACCAAAATATTTTCCCCTGTGAAAAATGATTTCACAATTAACATGAAAGTTTTACTAAAAGAATCCAAAAATGTTCACCCTATCAATTAATGGTGCAAAAATTCAAATAGAAAATCTAAATGTATTTTCTGTCACTGGTTGACAAAAAGAACTTTACTTTCATGTTTTATGCCCCAAGTCAGTATAGCTGGTGGATTAAGTTTGAGGTTCTTTTTTATTCATCAAAATAGCTTCTTCCCTCCCTTCCCTCCAGCCCCAGTCCATCCTAAAAGAGTTAAAATAGAGATTTGAATCAGAATAAAATACAAGAATTATCTTCTTCTGTCATACTTGCCCTTTCTTTCACCATCTCTGGTTTACAATGCTGTTAGGTAGCATCAGAATTCCCCCTCTAGGCAGGGCAGGGAATTTCTCAGGCATAACAACCTTTCTTCAGGGGTCAACCCATGAATCTGGCACTTCAGTGATAACCAATGAACTGATCCCTGCTGTCTCAGGGATGTTCTGCCTTTTCTGCTACTTCAAGAACTAGTTCACCTCAAATCCCAGACTGGAGAGGACAATGCCATTGCATTTCAGATGTGACTCCACAAAACTATAATAAAAATTGTGACAGCTCCAAAACATGTTACTTCTGATAACAAATATTCCCCATTTTCTCTCCTTTGTGACTGAATTTTGATGTAAATTATGCTAACTAAACTTTCCAAGGACCCCTGACAGAGAGTGTCTTTAATGGACATATCAGGTTTGATATTTTAGTCCAATATGTAATCTAGTTTTTGAAATATAAAAGGAGAATGAGACTGCCTCTTTTCTGGAGTATTGTTACTACATGTGTATGTGGAAGTTAGTTACTACTTAAGATGACAATACAATAAAATGTCAAAAGCCAGGCTCCTCGAAAATACGGAGAGCAGTGCTTTTGTATTTAGGAAATGGTGGGCACTTTGAAATGGAATGCATGGGAGAACTTACTGGTCTTGTTCAGTAAGTTTGTTCAAAGAATGCTAATTCTGATGTATTCATCCTATAACTAAAGTAATTTCCTTTTCATCTTTATGAACTAAGTCTTCAAGTCTATGAATATAAATAAGCAAGATGTCACCCACACTAGCTGGACAGGGTTTAGTAAATGGGAACTCATGATCTACTGATTTGTTGCCAAAAGAAGACCAGTCCTTCAACACAAAATACTAGACAATCTGGAGCTCAGCTACACAGTTTTGAACTCTGTGGAGGAGCTGGACAACAATGAAAGTCTTTCATTGAATATCAGCCAAGTTTGCAATGCCTCTTTGATTAGCAAAAATGGTTTTGTATGTTATGCCTTAGAGTGCTTCCTCAAGGTCCAATTTCCCTAATTTTCTAAATGTGTACTTATTAACTTTTCATCTACTGATTTGTTGTCACTGGTGCAGTAATGAGTACTCTTCCTCCCTGGCTGGGTTTGTTGTCTGATGCAAAATACATTCATGAATCCCAAGTATCAAAGTAAATTCACTGTTAACCATTCTACTTTCTTATAATTTTCTCTTGTCCATTTGACAAAGTATAATTGTGCAAAGGGAAACAAAACAAAACAAAACTGTTCCTATATAATATTTAGAACTGTATTTTTTGGGGGAGTTTTTTTCCCATTTGTATTTCCAGGCTCAGGCTGGGCAGCACATGAAATGTGCATGGAGACCTCAGGTAGGATTCTGAATACTCCCCAAAGCCTCCAGACCTTTCTGATCTAGTCTCTGGCTCGTAGTGGTTAAGAATTATTTCGAATCAAAATAAAAAAAAAAATTCTTTTCAATGGCCCATACTCAAATCCTGAAGTGTTTATTACATGAACAATGAAGCAAAACATCCTGCTTTTAAAGTTACTATTGTACCATCATATTAAAGATAGCCATTATTTTCCTATAATTTACAACGTCTTTGTGCTGCAAAGCCAAGCAACTCTTCAGGCAGGAGTGGCAAGGGAAGTTAAATAGCAGTTTCTGTCTCCAGAGATCAACTGATGTTATTGATTATGCTGAGGAAGACACATTAATTTTAGTTTTGTTGAATACCCATCGTAGTGAAGGGTCAAAGAAGAGCAAGTGACTAATGAAAACAAGTGGAAACATTGGAAGTGAATAATAATTCACAGATCGGAATGGAAAAAAAATACAAAGGAGGTTGTGAATTTGTGTGTGCTATAAATGATATTACAGACTACTAAGTCTAAGAAGGAGTGAGACACACAGAATACCTATTTTGGTCTATAATACAAACACAGAGGCTTAGAATTACATCCACCTTCAAAAAAACTTGATGGCAGAATCAGTCTTACTAGCCAGAGAGAGTAAGTCATAGCTACATCTAAGGGCATGACATACTGGGAAATGTAAACTGTCTGAATAGGGCTCCTACATCATTCTAGAGAGTGCCCGAGGAGACAGACCACCTTTGCATCACTCACCTACAGGTCTTTTGAATGTAAACATCTGTTGGGCATGCAAGTCCATGTTAAACACTATTCAAATCCATTTTAAGCTTTTCAGAATGTCTTGTTACCACTAACCAGTTGTGCGACCAACTTCAAGAAGTATTTATACTGCAAAGCTATATGCAGTATAAATCTATTATTTATAGAAGTATTCTATTATTATAGACAAAACTAGTGCAAAGTAATTCGCTGCAGTCTCTGCACGCAGACACAGGCCTGGCCAGGGATAATGAATTAATTTTTTCTGGGACTGAGACAGATGCTGGCAAAACAGAGAGAGATTTGCACTCATTTTTTGATTTTGCTCTCCTTCTGTAGCAGGCAGGATAGCTGCGGACTAATCTGCAGCAACCACTGAATTTGTGCTTAAGCAACTATTTTTGAGCAAACGCAAAAAAGCACAACCTGGTGAATTTATCACATTTTTTCATTTATTTCATTCTAGGAAAAATCAAATGAAACCACAAATCAGATTATGAGACAGTCCTCCACAAGGATTTCAAGGGATAGAAGTATCTTCGATAGTAGGACATTTGTTTAAAAACTTTTAGAAAAACCTCTTCCTTTATCTTTTGGCTTTAGGTCTATTTTGAATCATAACACATCTATTTTGCCCTTCTACTCTTTTATTGTCACTGTTTGTGTCTGGAAATACTTTTCACCAGGTAGGAGTGCTCTGTATAACAGTGAAAGAAACTATTTTTTGCCTGTTCAAAGAAAAAAGAAGTACGAAGGTTTTACTGTGGAATTAAAAAGGGTCTGATAACATTTTCTAGCAGCCAGCAAATCATGCTGTCATGAATAGGGAAAAAGCCACTAAAATATCCCCAGCTAAAATATCACAAAATTATGTAGATCTCAATCCTAGGGAGCCATCTGCCATGTGAAAGCTCCACTGATTTCAAAAGGCGTTCATTGCAGGCAGGCTTGCAGGACTGGACGCATAATTTGCCCCTTTTAGAAACTGTAGCTGTCGAAAAGAAGTCTTCATGACAAACACTTGAGCGGCAGAGGCTGCCTGAAAAAAGTCTGTGAATTCAACTGGGCAAAACCCCCACCATATGCCCTCAAAAATAACTTCTGTGCTGGCTGAAAATGCACCACAACTACAGGTATAGAAACGAGCTACCCTTGAAAGGTCTGATCTTGCCATATGTATGCACGGAAATCTGCTTCCTGTCAGGGAGTTTTCTGTTCTGGAGGTGTGCAGATAAGGTTTCTCCTCAGTAATTTTCCTTTTCTAAATTATAAGCCCTTTAAAACAAAAGGTACATAATACCAGACCATATGGAGGAGTTTTTGACATATTCTGCAAATATATGAGAATGTGTGTATGCACATATGCATAATTTTAGTATTGCCTTTTATTTTGTTAACAAATACCTGCTGGGAATGGCTTAGTGGGTCATTCTTTGGGAAAGGGAGATGGCCAAACAGCCCCCTAAGGTCTTTCTCTCAGATCTGTCTTTCTGGAGTCACTGAACCTCAATGTGGAGGAAACATTCTGCAAAGAGGCAGAAGGGGATGTGATTTACAAATTGCAGTCTGATGACCTCTTCAACAACATTAAACACCCATGGAGAATTACTAGTATACAAATACTAAATGAAAAATCTTTTATGGCAATAGTGAAAACAAAGTATTTGATATGAAGTAGATAAAATTCCATCAATTTTTAACTTGGGACAGACGGCATATTTGAATTTACAGACATGCCAAATGGTAATTTTGGCTTCCAATCTTTGAGATGTGGCTGATCTATTATGGGTGATAACAGCATATGCTACTTTTTGAGTCAGTTTCTGTTATGTCATGAGTAGCACCACCACTAGTAATGGAAGGCATTTAACATTACTTAAATTACCAAATGAGGTTCACAACATAGAAAATAGGTGGGCCTCACAGGTAAATTTAATATATCAGATGGATGTCAGATTCAATACTGAGTAAATAAATCAATGAAAGCAAATCTCACATGACAAATCAACATGGCATGTAGCTTGCTCATACTTTTTCCTTTCATGATATCAAAGAGTTGTGCATCTTGACAACTTTCTTTAGCTGGTTATGCCTGGGAGAATTAACAGAGACATTTGGCTTTTGTGGGTCTTTTTTCAAACTTGTATGTCCTGGGGATGAAGTAGCTGCTTGAGATACCGTGGAGCAGTGGTGAGCAGTTGAGCAATGGGAGCATCTGAGTGCAATTTGATGGAGCAGATGTTGTACCCTGGCATTCCACAGCTGCCTCAAGGCTTTGTCTGGTGTCAGCCCTTTCCTAAATGAGTTTTCATAATGAATTTATCTGTTAATCGACACATAAAAATCTATCTTAATATAACATTAAGCACCTATCTAAAATTTACAAACGTCAGGAGATTGGAGGGAAATAAAAAGCCTAAGCTTGACTGTCACCAAAACTTGCCTGCTGTTTTCCGTGGGGAAGAAACCACTGAGGCAGACACACTTTACATGCCACAGAATTAAGCATCGCTTTTTTCTTTTTGCTAGTACTTACTAAAGGAAACAATATTTCTGTGAAAAGATTCTTTTGACAACTGCACGGGCAAAAGCAGCACTTCCAACACCTGGTAAAGGTTTTAGCAGTTGTTCCTGGCTTTGTGGGGTGCTGCAGTGTTAGAAGACTGTATTTTCTTTCACCTGACACCCAGAGTTGTGGCTCTGGTGGCACCAGGGTTGTTTCACCACTGGCCAGGAAAAGCAGTGATGTACTTCCCTTACTCCTTGCAGAAATATAAAGATGATCTCCATTGATCTTCCAGAGTTTCCACCATCTTGACAGTAAATGACTAATAAAGCACAGTGGTGGCCTTCATTTCAGACTTAAGCTAGGATAGGTCCTTCAATATAATAGTCAGCTTTTACCTTATAAGATGAGAAATTAAATCCAAAACTAAAGTCCTTCTTAGGCTGATAAGATTCAACTCTACTATTTTGCCTTCAGGAGAATACCCTCCCCACTGGGGTTGAGAATACTTTCCACCAAAGGTATACCAAGAATATTTCAAGCCTGAATGGGGCACTCTGGGAAAAGAAGAGAGACTGTTTCAGGGCCTGGTAAAGTCATATCAGCAGGACCTCCTGGACAACAATCCCTTTTCCCAGGACAATTTATACATTTAATATTAAAACATCATTGCAAGGACCAGATCCCGGAACTTCATTGTAGATCTCCAGCTCATGCCTGTTGTCTTTGCCTTGCCCCAGTGCATCCTGTTGCCCTCTTTTCTATTCAGCAGGATAATGCCCATAAGAATGAGAATCATAGGGAAGTTAAGGCACTTACCCAAGGGAGGAACAGGAAATGCATGGCTGAAAATATCCAGCCAGAAACAGTGATTAAGTCTGGATATCTCAGCTCTCAGGAGGTTGTTTGAACCACAGAGATATGCCAAAGGGCACAGAAAGCCTAAGCACTTCTCCAGATGTGATTTGAAAAGGAAAGAGACTTTTTCCTTGTTAGCAGAAAAGTCCTCAGTGCCTACCTTCATGAAGCTGAGGCTGCAAAATGGGGCTGTTGCACCATGGTTTCCACACACCAGGGTGTGTTTTATATTTGGGCAATATTCCCATAAGACTGTCCAGATCCCATCTGTCTGTGTGCTTGTTTCCATGCCAGCAGATGCCGGTGTTTAAGATCATGGTATCAGCTGTACCAGCCTTTGCTGCCTGTTTGGAGAGGGGAGAGGGCTGTCACACAAGTCGCTGTACAAAGGCAGGTGAGAGGCAGGGTGGCAAGCAGGCACACATAGCAGAAAGACTTTAATTGGCCAAAGTCACTGTTGTCCCCCCGGTGCACAGACTCAGAAAGTCACTGAGGTTGGAAAGCCCCTCTGGAGGTCTCTTGTCTCTTGTCTCTTCGTGCTCCAAGCAGGGTCAACTACAAGAGGTTGCTCAGGGCCATCCTCAATTGGAGTTTAAGTATCTTCAAGGGTGAGGACTCTACATCTTCTCTGAGCAAACTGCTCCAGTGTTTGACCACCCTCACAACAAAAGTAGGTTTGAATGGAATTTCCTGTACTTCAGTTTGTTCGTATTGCCTCTTGTTCTGTTCCTGGGCACCACTGGGGAGGATCTGACTCTGTCTTCTTTACTCCCCCATCAGGTAAGATAAGATTCCCCTGAGACTTGTGTTCTCCAGACTAAACAGCCCTAGCTCTATCAGCCTCTTCTACTATGTCAGTCCTCATGGCTATTGCTGGACTCATTTCTCTACAGCTCTCTCTTCTACTGAGAAGCCCAGACCTACTCACAACAGATTTTGGTGGTCCAGCAATACTCAGTTTAAGCTCTCAGATTATGCCTTAGGGCACACAGACCAGTGTCAAATAGGTCTCAGTAGCCTCCTGTGTAGGGTCTGCACATCTCCAGGGAGACCCCAGGGCAGCTCAGAGGGTACACGGGCAGTACTGAAGGTATCTTTCTCCTGCACTGCCTGGTTTGGCACTCCCCTGCATGGGGAAAGTGCCAGCACACATCAAGGCACAGGCTACCATATCCCCATGAAATACCATCGACATTGCTCACAGCTAACCTTTGATCAGTTACTCTAAAACTACTGCCTTGGCTTCAGATTAATCTTTCAACTGAAAGTATTTCCCCCCTTTACCTTTCTCTCTTTTGGTTAACACACTTCTAGTCCTATCCCAAGTTTTTGCAGAAACAAGCCATGAGTGGAGCTGTCATTGGCCATGCTATTTCCTGATGAAGTATCTGAGTGGTGACATTGATGGAGAAATGTCCAGACTTGCTGAGGGCACACTCCTATGGTCTGCCTCTCCTTCATCCAGCACCTCCATGCAGCCTGACATCCCAGCTGCACCCTGTGCTCTTCAGCTTTTTCATCCAGGCACAGTATTACAGAGCTCATTACCTTGAGTTTTCTTCCCTCATATACCCTCTTCCTACACTCAGCTGCCCACCTAGGTGTCCTCCTAAAACGTCCCATGCACCACAGCCTCTCCAGAATCTTAGCCCTGGTCTCCAGCTTTGCATCCACACCCTCTCATGCACAGTTCAGGCAGTACTGTGCCCACCAGCACTTGTGCTATGCAGTCTGTAGAGCAGACCATATCCTAATAGGAGAGATAAGAAGGAGGAAGTAGTGAAGGGAGCAGACCCTGGTCTGCAGAGCATCATGAGTTCCTTAAAGGTCACTACCTCTACTTCATGGCTTTGGGAACTGAAGAGACATATTGGAGATGTGAGAAATGAGGGCAACAGTAGAGCCAGGCTAGCACTAAACCTGAGCTACGATTGGCAGATTCAAACACAATTTTACTTCTGAAAGTTAAATAAAAATGATCACAAATTACAGACTGCAAATGTAATATTTCAAAACCTTTTTCAAAATTGGAAGTATTTCAAAACCCCCAAAAATGCACTTTTTTTCTTACAAGTTAGGATTGTTCTCATTTTTTCAAAACATGTCTTCTTTTATGGAGGTATTCTGAATTAAGAATCTGACTATAGGAATGAAGCTAAACCAGAAAGGAATGAAGTTCCAGAGATTTGAAAACAGTCACAGAGAGAGAAAAAAGGAACTTGAGGCAAAATGCTGAGGGTGTTTGAAATTATTAGTTTATATTGGAATATAAACAAACCATATTGGAGTGTCAACTAACAATTCCAGTATGTTGACTACTAAACTCCCTTAGACAGGAAATATCATGATGTGATTTTAAAATATACTTTAGAAGGGCTTACTATTAGAAATGTAAACACAGCAGGTCCATAGAGGCAGAATGGAAAATCAGCTATAGATGTTGCAGAAAAATAATGACCACTAATACCATAGATAAGTTGGATCCTAAGGCAGACATGATGTTCAGTGTCTGATACATGATGTTTATAAGTAGTTCTCCACTAGACTGCAGGATTAATAAAACACTGCGCTTCTCTCTTTGTCATAGAGAGTATAAAGGATGGATGTGATCTGCCAAGTATTCTGCACTCCAAAAAGAATTAGTAAATATCACCCACTACTTCTTGCTTGTTTATACAAGAACAAAAGACAGGGATCTTGTTCCCCCTGGCTGATAGGCAGATTTACAGTCTGTCACAGTGGTTCATAGATTGAAGAGACTGCATGAGGAGCATCTGTGTGATAGTCCATTAGGAAGAGAACAGGTAGTCACAGGTGGAGGTGTATGAAGTACTTCAAGTGTAAAGCTGTTCTTTGAGTAATACTACTTTTCATTCCTGAAAAATCTCTCTGTCCATAGACTACCACAAATGAATTGAGGCTATAACCATTATAGCCTGTTCAGGCTTTAACTGTGTGAAAGAGCAAGTCATGTCCCAAGCATTTGTGAGTTTAAAGATCATTCTCGGAGATTATAAAGCATGGTTACAAGGTCACACAGAAAATACAATTCAGTGATGAAATAGGTCCTTTTCAGACCTCTGCTTCTAAAATTATATACTTTTCTATCAGTTTACTGTTTCAATTCTCCCTTGAAGCTGAAAGTGGTACAAAACTGAAGCTGTTCAGGGGATGTTACGTATTACTCTGTGACACTCCATTGCTTTGTCTGTGGACTAATAGAGACCTCATTTCCTGAACTGACCAGCAGCATTTTTAACTATGCTACCTGGGTCTACACATGGCAGTTTAAGTTTCATATCTGCTGATAGTTTTACTTATATAAAGTCTGTGTTTTATTCAACAAAACAAATAATGTGCAAAAAGTACCTTCACCAAAAACTTTCAAGTGTAAGTAACAATTAAGGGATCAAATAATTTTGTCCCTTAAATAGAATATAAGTTAGTGTATCCAACTAGTGGGATATACTCTGTGGAATGTAAGTGAATGTCCTGAGTCAGTCAGAGCAGCTACGTGGACTTTTATGACAATTTGTGCAATGCTGTGAGCCACTCCCTTCATTCTTCTTAACTACCTGAATGTATCCAGCATAAAATACTTCTTTATTGGAAAACACACTAGAAAAAAACATAATCAAACAGTCATTTCTCTGCTTTTGCATGTATACTCTTCAGAAATGCCATGGAGCCAAAAGATTCCTATCAGTGAAGGAGCTGCTCCTAATGTTAACTTTCAAGTCCCTAGTGAGAGCAGATCTTGGACTTCTATGTGCTTGTTCTGGGAATGAAAAGAATTACACTCTTTTTTTCAGCCACCTCACTCCAAAGTGGTTTCCTTGTTATTGTGTGCATGTAATTGAAAATCACCACTCTAGGAAATAGCCTTTATTATTAAGAATATCATTAAGATTATTTAGCTAGGAATTTGCGGTACTACGAATTGTTTATACTTTTGCAAACCACTGCATAATCAAAAAATGCAGAGGTTGTATTAATTTTGGCAAAGGCAAATGTTTAACAAATTACCAGAAGTTTTAAAGATGTAGCAATCTATTTTCTATAAATGCCATCAAAGTTATTGGGGGTGAGTATGGTGGCAGAAATGACCATCATTTCCTCTCTACTGAGGTAAGCCATAGACTATATAAGCAATACCACCAGTATGCTCAAACTGGATATGAGGTGCACCATCTGTAGATGCAAATGACAATTTAAAAAGACATAGTCAAACAACTGTGCATGTATAGTAGCAATATTGGAAAAATTGGCCCAAGGTTTCTTTATTTCTTACAGAGGTAAAAAAGTCTGTTAAATGCCATACTCCCCTAAGAACTGTAAGGAAATCAAACTTCTGAATGCAAGGGAATTTCTCATCTTTCATTGTCAAAACTGAATACATTTTGAGGTTGGAGAAGGCAATGTATCTCATTACAGACTAGTTAGTACAGAACGTAAAAAAATCAGCTGCTAAGTATTGAAATAATGATGGCATTTTCCTCCTTCTACATGTAAATTGTCTCATAATCCAATTTATTTCTGTATAAATTTACTGCAGCATATGCTAATACACAGAATTGAAACACAAGAAGAAAAAAAAGGCGTTGTAAAACATATGGAAACATACAGATTATGTGGTCTTTACTAAAAATCCATCTTAATGATGAAAGCACCATGTAGCATCCTCTCTGGAGCTGCACTCCTTCATTTATTTATGAGATACTGCTTTCTGCAGACAAAGAAAGCATCTCCCCAAAATAGGAGTGCCATATTTTCAAGGCACACCGTATATTTTATTTTTGTAACTAGTAAATGTCAGACAGTATTCATACATGGTGATGAGGCATTGATGTTTTCATTCAACAATGAAGATACCTTTACTTGTTACATTATATATTTATGACACATGGAGTTGTCAAATAAATTATGTCAAAGCAGCTAAAGCCAGACCTTGTGACACTTGAATTACAGAATCAGGGCAAATAACCTTGACAATGAAAGACATATGACGAGGATTAGAAACATTTAATTTGCATAAATGTAATGTTAACAGTCTTTTCCTTATTACGTATTTTATGCCTAATTTTTAATTGTCACTATATTCATTTCTTAACACAATTATGCACTCTATTGTTTTTCCTCATACCTCACTTTGTTTTGGAACATGGATACATAACTTCTGTAAGAAACATATGATCACATCCCCATTTTAATATACTCTGACTAACACATCTTAAATTCACATAATGTGCTATGTAATGTTTAGAATTAATTCCTAAAACTAGCTAAAAATTCCTAAACATACCAAGAAAATATACCATATTTGAAAATACTGGGCCATCTCTTGAAAACAATCTTATATTAATGTTTTCCAATGAAGTGCAAAATACACCAACATGTGCAAAACTGAATAATTTATTTTCATAAGCTAGACAACTCATACAATCTGAATTTTGGAATATAAAATCTGAACACCTAAGTATTCATATAGGAATCAAAGTAAATGGTTAGATTTTCAGAATTTCTTACTACTCAGAGTAGCAAACTCTTTGGTTTCATGAGTTGAAATCCATTACTGAATGAGAGACTTCCTTTATCTTCTGCTGGAGTACCATCTTTTTCTCAGATCTTTAGAAATCAATAAGAACAGAGTGACTTTGCAAGGCTATGCTGTTTTTGCAATCACAGCACAAGCTTAGGTATGCAAGTGTAGTTAATAAAACTTCACATCACTCTGAAAATTCTCTATCAATGTTCAAGGGAATAAGGCTGAAAGGTACAAAGATGAATGATCTACCTCAAGAGGCCATAATAATTAAACCTAACTTCAGTGTGTGCAGCAAGACCAGGACCTGCACCACTGTAAGGAGGAACAGATTTTGTGCAGTCCCTTTGTTGTAGGGTGAGTTTGTCTCACTTCACCATTCTGAATCAGAAAAATAAATGTAGTTTATTATTCTATTCTATTCTGTAAAAAATCTATAATTTATAATAGTGTCATTTGGACTGGATGATTGAAGTATGTTGTTCTGTTCTATTCTACTGAAGCTATTTGGGATACTTTGGGTTAAGCTCCTATATGGCCGCACGCAAAGGGTTGTGCTCAATGGCTCAATGTCCAGATGGAGGCCAGTAACGAGTGCTGTCTCTCAGGGATCAGTGTTGAGGCCGGTCTTGTTTAACAACTTTGTTGGTGATATGGACAGTGGTATTAGGTGTGCCCTCAGCAAGTTTGCCGATGACACCAAGCTGGGTGGTTCGGTCAACACGCTGGAGGGAAGGAATGCCATCCAGAGGGACCTTGACACACTTGTGAGGTGGGCTGATGCCAACCTCATGAAGTTTAACCATGCC
>JAOEHY010003207.1:0-27094 GCA_025447955.1 Psilopsiagon aurifrons | reverse complement strand
GAACACCACCCCCCAAAAAAAAAGCAAACAGCCAAACAAAAGACTCAAGCTTGTTTATCCTACAAATTTTACAACATTCATAACACTGCATTGTTATGTTGGAAATTATACCTTGTGTACTTTATGTGTCAGATATACTAGAATGGAAAACATTATATGAATCTTTACCAGTGACCTTCAGAAATAGGAATTTATTATCAGTTGTTGCCACTGGAAAGCATAACCTGAGAGAATCCAATGTACTGCCAAACAGGAAGAGTTTTTAAGCATGGTTTTAGTCAACTAAAGCACCATCAAGACAAAAGTATGTGAAATCATATGTAGCTGTAGTATGAACGGACCTTTTTTTCCTTTTACTAATATAAAAATTCATTTAAGACACAATGGAATCCTGTGCAACTATGTAAGCTATGGATTCAGGGTGCAGTGAATGTGGCTTTAGCATTCCTAATGCCAGATAAGAAACACTTTAGCCTCATGGCATTAAATGCTGATCCAGTATAAACTCACTTTGCTAGTTCAAATATGTTATAAAATTGAACAACTTAAGTTTATACTGTCAGGCTTTCTGCCAGATTAGATGTTGCCTGTCCATGCCATTCTAAGTTTATGCTGGATCAGCTGCTGTGTATTCTCGTGGTGATTCTGTATTGTGTTCTGTAATGTTGCAAATATGCAGTACTGTTCCTTTTGATTCATCCTAAGCTTATACACAGATCTGGGTTAATGGCCATGGCCTTCTGTTGCCCCCATTGTCATAGTATCTGACTAAATCACAAGTTTTGATGTATGTGTTCTCCTAACAACACTGTGAAGGAGAATATGTGTTTGCTATAACACTGATTTCATCATAACATATTTTCTCTCTTGTCTAGCAGGTGAAACAGTAGGGGTTCTAAGAGTTTCTAAGAATGCAGACTCTAAGAATTGCAGTCATTAAAACCAGGAGATTGTAACAGAGGTGAATATTTTCTTAGAGTGTCAAGTGCTCTGCTAGTGCTCTATCAAAGCTGTTTAATGCAATTGGGTTATTTTATTTATCTAGTTATCCTATTATTTATAGGAAGCCAATTATTTCCTTTTAGATGGTTAGCAGATGCTGCATTTTGCATAATTATCACAGTGCTTGATATAAAATATGGTTAATTCCTCTAGGTTCAGAACCGATCCAAACCTCACTGAGGTCCTTGAGTGACTGGGATTTTACAGAGCTGATGTATTAGCAAGTTTCTTGTCTCCTTGATATTGTGTGGTCTCTTATCTGCCCCTTTGAGTGGCTAACAACTGCAAAGTCCTACCCTTTTGTGCAGAAGGGTAGACAGAGGAGACAGGGCTTGGCCGCTTGTTGCTGCTTTATTCACCGTGGCATGGAGCTGCAACAGGTTCTCTGGCTCTCTGAGGAAAGCAAATGAAGCTGGCAATGTTACATTGTGATTTGCTCTCAAATCTGTTGAAAAATGGCTGGAAAAATAAACTGTTAAAGCCAAAATTATCCCCCTTGGTAAACTGTCCTCATTCTGTCCTCCTCCAGTAAGAACTGAAAACATTCCTGAAGCTTGAAGTTTTGTTACTGTTGTTTCAGTTTTGAATAAAGCTTCCAAATGAATCAAAAGTGCTAAGTACTTAATAAGCAAGAGCAGGCAAGTCTTTTGTCCTTGAGTGCTTACCACCTAATGAAGGAATGAAAGGTGAGGCACAGAAGCAATGCAGAGTGATTCTGTTGCCTACAAGCAGCTCTTTGCTCGACACACACTGCTCTGCTTCCCTCAGTGTGACCTCTGGCAGAATGTGATTTTTCTCAGGGTGGGCTAAGGAGAGTTGTATCCAAAATGAGTGATAATTTTAACCAGAAGGTGCTTTAAATACATGTGCTTCCTTTTCAAATTTTATTTGGAAAATAGGTAAGTGGATGAAAAGTACATTTTGTTAATGCACTACTATGGAGAAACTGGTATCTCAAGAACAAGATTGCACTGTGTGCATCTGTTCTGTACTACAAGAAAACCCTTTTTAAACCGGGAGGACCGAAAGCCATGATGCTTTTTTCCATTATTATTCAGAAAGCAGTACATACTATTTTTTACCTTCTAGAAATGTAAACAAAATACTTTTGCATTTCAAGACTTGGAAAGTGGAAAAGTATTAACTATCCACATTTGTGGAAGAGGTGGCGTCTTAGGTCTCTTTCCAGGCGCTGTTTGTTCTGCCAGAGTTGATGCAAAGAGATTTTAATATATGCTTTTACTGTACCAGAAACTTTGAAACTCACATAGCCTTATGCTGTAACTAAATGTTTGAGAATTACTGGTATTTATATTTGCATGCAATTAACTTCTAAAGCACTGTGTACAGGCTTTTTTACTTTTAAACTAGCCTGGAGTCAATAAATATTTTTACAGATGTCAATTTGGTCAGCAGTAAAGAGGTAAATAGAAACTAATGACACTCATCAAGCCTCTGGCATGAATGATTTATTGGACACAATCATTTAATGCTTTTATAAAGTCAATACGGGGGAAAGAAACATGTTTCTTATTATGGTAAACTGTATTTGTACTGTCAGCATGTAGTGATTTATGACAAACCTGTGGCCAGGATTAAGATATTATAAATGGGGGAAAAATAGAAGGTTCATTAATTTTTTTATACCCACAGGTAGAAGACATGCAGTGGGCTAATAAAGAACACACTCATCCAGCATCTGTCTGCAGCCTGCCCTGTAAAGCTGGGGAAAGAAAGAAAACCGTGAAGGGAGTACCCTGCTGTTGGCACTGTGAACGCTGTGAGGGGTACCATTACCAAGTGGATGAATTCAACTGTGAACTATGCCCCATTAATAAGAGACCAAATGCCAACCGTACGGATTGCCAGCTTATCCCTATAATCAAACTGGAGTGGCATTCTCCTTGGGCCATTGTGCCCGTCTTCATAGCTATTCTTGGTATAATTGCCACCACCTTTGTGATTGTGACATTTGTCCGGTACAATGACACACCGATCGTCAGGGCCTCTGGGCGGGAGCTCAGTTATGTGCTCTTGACTGGGATTTTTCTGTGTTACTCCATTACTTTTTTAATGATTGCATCTCCTGATACAGTAGTCTGCTCATTTCGAAGGATCTTTTTAGGACTTGGCATGTGTTTCAGCTACGCTGCCTTGCTTACCAAAACAAACAGGATACACAGAATATTTGAACAAGGTAAAAAATCTGTCACAGCTCCCAAATTTATTAGTCCAGCTTCCCAGCTCGTGATCACTTTCAGCCTCATATCTGTGCAGCTTATTGGAGTCTTCATCTGGTTTGCTATTGATCCACCACATACCATTGTAGACTATGGAGAGCAGAGGACACTTGAACCAGAAAATGCCAGGGGAGTTCTCAAATGTGACATTTCAGATCTCTCTCTCATTTGTTCCCTTGGATACAGTATTCTCTTGATGGTCACATGCACTGTTTATGCAATTAAAACAAGAGGGGTTCCAGAGACCTTCAATGAAGCAAAACCCATTGGATTTACTATGTACACAACCTGCATAATTTGGTTAGCTTTTATTCCAATCTTTTTCGGTACAGCCCAATCAGCAGAGAAGGTAAGTTATGATAAGTTTACACACCAAATGCTAGACTTTTTCTAAGCTCATCTTGCAATGCTGAAAGCACTGCAATATTTTCACTCTTGCACATTAATAATTCGGAATGATAATTGCAAAAAACATTCAAATTTACAGAGAATAAAATACATCTCTCAAAAGGTAGGTTTCTTATATATTAACACAAGAAACTGAATGTGCTTTTTTGGTGTGGCTGGCATAATAATGTTGACATTTTCTCAATATATCCTTAAATGACTGTTTCTGCTAATGTTTACTATTACCCTTCAGTGACGCTCTAGCCTCTTACATGAAGTGCTATACATCTTTATCATCCACAGATCTGATAGAGGTGGTTGCAGTTTAAAAGTCTGAGAGGATCAACTTACATTTGTCGAAAATAATGAAGAAGAATACCTGTGCAGAATGGAAAGAATTACTTTTCTTGCTGGTTGACTCATACAACGTCAAAAAAAAAAAAAAAAAAATCCTAAAAAAAAAAAAACCCTTAAAAAAAGTCTAAAAATAGGAGGAATTAATGAAGTGCATGTGAAATCATAAAATCCTATAAAGCATAATTCACTAATTGTTCTCAGAGAAAAAGAAAACATTTTCCTGGTATTTTAATGAGGAATTAAATGTCAGATATTTGGATATATGTTATTCCTTGTTCAGTTGGCAAGGATCTTTCCTATATCAGTCATAGCTAGCAGTACAAAACACATCAACATTTAACTCACCTTCTCTCAGTTCTAACTGTAAGGCAGACATAAATGCGGGTTGTGTGAGATTCTATCTAGTTGGTGGTGGTGAAAATTACAAGTTAGGAATGAAAGAGCAGTAATACCAACTTCAATCTTCAGAACTGCCAATCTAGACATTTGGAAAATGTTAAAAGTAACAAATTAGTATCATCAATTTTTACATAAACTCTCTTTTCTTCTAGGAAGTGTTCTAAAAAATATTTTAAAATGCACTATTTAATTGGAAGACTCAACGTGTGTCCACTTGTAATGTGCAAAGTTTTGATGTGTCTTTGGTTTAGAGGACACTCTTGCCTGCAGAATTGAAGAACATGTCTGGATAGCTTGATGAAATTCCTGCTAATTCAAGCAGAGGAATTGTATTGGGGAGAGAGTGTGGCAGAAAAACATATTCCTGACTAAAAATTGAAGTAAGCAGGATTTGTGAACTGGATGAGGCTTGGTTTCCGTAGCCTATTGAATTAAGTCAGAGGAAATAAGAACCAAGGTAATGGCATACCATAGATACAGTAAATAAAGATAAACAAAATGATCCTGTTTGATACAGGAAAAGATATTTAGGTTAATTTTATTTAAATTCTGACTTTTTTGTATTTGTAGGCTTAAGTCAGAAAAATACCTTTATATATAAATGTGTAGTACTTTTTGTTTTAACAGCTTTAGCCAGTTAGTTTTAGGGCAAGTACCTGTAACAAGAGGAATGTATTTCTGAGTACTGAAACGCAGAGAATATTACTTGGCTAGCAACTACACAGTGAGTTTTAATTTACAGCATTGTTTCCCCTTAGCTTGTAGTAAAGGATAAACTGGTTTTGATCTCTAAAGACAAGATTAATGAACTCTTCTTTTGCATTTCTTTTATGAAACCCAAGACTGAATAGACAAATTATACTAAATCACACAGCTTATAACACTAAGTTTAACTTGCTGCCTTTTTTTTCCTAAATTGCTTGTTATTCTTCATCTGATGACTTTCAGGGGGGAAAAAAAAATTACTATGTTAATAAGTAGCGCCATAATTTAGGTAATTCTTTTCTCATTGCTTCTACTTTTTGCTGCAAATAAAAACATGTTTCCACGCAGAGTCTTACAGATATCATCATAATAGTTCACATATTCATACAATTAAATTGCTTTTCTGAATAGGACAAAAATGTAATATCTTATTGTGCACATATATATGTTCCCTGAATAAAGTCAGTTGCTTGTAGTTTTCTCAGTTAATGCATAGCACTAAAAGAAGCATTTTAAAACCAAATTAATACATTATAGATTCTTATTTGAAATTCAGTATTATGAATTTTTATAAAGATTAAAGAAATGGAAGATAAACAGATTTTGTTAGGTGCTTACTCACTTTGCAGTTGATTTTATAGTCCTAAGGGTTTTTTGTGGGTTTTTTTAATGGCTTGAGTTTTTCAGAGAGAATGGGGAAATAAGCTGGCTGGGTAACTTGAAGTACTATATACAAATTAGTGTTTCCTTTTTTGAAACGTTGACAGTAATAAAATTTAACATAACATTCATTATAAGCCAGGTGTATTTCCAGCTAACAGTTCATTTAGCTACTAGCTTTAGACACATTTCTGTTTGAAAAAAGAGTAGTTAAAACTTTATGTTTTGGAGAAATATCCCTCCCTCTCACTGGAAATTGTATTTTAAGAAAGGAGAAGCTTTGCATTATGTTTTCTAATTTTATATTTTTCCAAAAGTAAATATCTCAGGAGCTAAACTCTTTCCAACTTGAATAATTGCCTAGGATTCGTGCCTTAATCCATAGAAGAAAGTAGGACTTTGTTATTCTGCTGTAGAAGCAGAGTGGGAAAAAAAGACATGAACAGGAGTACAACTGAAATGCAGTTTTTTGCTTAATCTTCCTCTGTTCCTTTTCCCTCTCTGATGGAAGCTCCTCAGTCTTTGCTTATTCCTGAAACAGCATGTTTCCCTCCAGCTGGTGAAGACACTCAGCTTAGTGCAGGCCATGGACATTGCTGGGTCCACCCATCAGCTTAACAAGTAATTGATGCAGCAGCCCCACAAATCTCTTTTTCCCTCCCCAGCCTTCTGTGAGTGGGTGCAAGAGGACAAAAGAGTGGTTGTGCTTCTCCAGTGTGGCTGCTTAAGCTGCAAAAGGTACCACAAATGAGAAACCAGTTAAATATAGAGATCCTCTTTTCTTTCGAAAGTCACATTTTGGGAGCGTATTCCAAAAGTTATTTCTTAGGAAAAGCTTTCCTGTTCCCACTAGAATAACAAGTGAAAACTATGGAATAATTTTATTAATGAATAAGCCACAAGTGATGGATTGGGTCATTTAAAATATTGTGGACATTCTGAAAACTGGTTTTCAGTTTCAGCCTTTTCTAGCTCTGGAAGTTTAAACTGAATTTCAAAAGCAGAGCAGTTTTGATACTGAAAAATGATAATTTCATGACTTTTAAAGTGTTCCTGCTTTTGTAAATTGAAAAATATCTGAACTGACTTTAAATGCCAGACTTGCATTTTAAAAAACATTTATCAAAACATATCAGTTTTCAGGCTAAGTACTGACTTTCTTAGAAATAAAAAAATACCATAGTGTAATTATTCATGCACTAGATTAACTAAGAAATCAAAAGGGATCCCTGTTGCCAGCCAAGTCAGTTTCTTGTGCAAAAAATATCTGAGCTCTGTTCACTTCTATGCTTTTCAGGTCTATTTGGATAATTTAAGATCATAGCATTCTTTGTGAGATAGTCGTCTGCTCCCTTATTTAGCTGTTTTGCTCCTGAAGTGAATGATTATGGGAAAAGGAGGCAGGGCTCCCAAGCTCTTTCAAATTGTTTTGAGGTGAAATGCATCTGCAAAGATTTGCTGAAACCCCTTTGGACTCAAGAGAAGTCATCCCTCTCATAAGGCCTGCTCATGACATGTAGGTGTGACCTGCCTGCTTAGTGTGTGAAAGTTAAGGGGAAAATTTCTTTCAGACTGTACCCACTCAATGAAATCTTGTGGAGTGCTGAATACCGCTGCTTTTTGAAATTCTAGCCCCTGCTTTGACTTTTTGCTATTTGATAATAGTGTGTAACCAATCCTCAGCATGTGTTCTTACTGAGTGAAGGACCTTGTGCAAAGCTAATGAATACGTAATTTTAAACACTCATCTTTATTGCTTTAAGATACGTCTACAGTCTTTAGGTTGTAATTTCATTTCTGTTTACTTTTATATTAATTAAGCCACTAGCACTTTAAGTATGTACACTGAGCACTAATTTTAAGTTTATTAGGAGGTATCAGGAAGAGAGAGAATGCGAGCTTCTCCAAGAAAGAAGTGAATTATTTAATAAAATATAAAGCTTTTTTTTTTTTTTCAGTTCAGTGGGATGCTCATGTGTGCACCTGAAGGTTGTATACCCTGTTGTTTTCTTTGTGGTTTCATGTCTGTTCCAATATGAGCATTGAGCTGGCATACCTAGTTGTGTGCATCGGGAGATGTACACCTGTCATGTAATGGAAAACACCGTTTTGTTTGTCTGACATATGTGCTTCTTGACCCATGATGAATGATGGCTTCTTACACAAAGACAAGAAGGAGCTGCCAGAAAAAAAATAAATTTGTCTGTTATGTGCTTCCTACTCCATCCTGGGGAATATCAGAGAATTGGTAAGAAGTATATGAAGAAGGAATGTGTACTAGAGAACTTTAAATAGACCTTTCTTGTCACTTGCTAGTTTCTGAGATAAAGTAATTCTAACTGAGAAGCAGAAACAATTTTGTGAAGCACAGATAGCTAAATAACTGTCATCTTCATCTACTTTAGAAAAGAATCATCAATAATCACAGAGGGCAATTTGTGAAAGACCACAAATGTTTCACAGAGATATTCTGTAAAAAAAAAAAAAAAAACAAAAACAAAACAAAAAACCAAAATAAACCCCAAAACAAACGAAACCTTATCTATTGTATTTCTAGAAATCAGATTCCCCTCACAAAGTTGTTGATCTTTTCCTTCTGATTTGTTCAGTGTCAAAAATTTGGTTGTCTTCAACAAGTGCAGTTAAAGAGAAATCCTTCCAGTTGTATTAGATGATCTTTGCAAGAGATTAGTCTTTAGTATTAAGACGCTATAAACTTTCACAATGTGTTTAGTCTACAAATGTAACTGTGAGATGTGCTTCTTTATGTCATTATTATGCACACAACAGCATCCAAGTGTCTGATGATCTTGCATAAAAAGTAAAATTAGATAATGCATTTTACGGTTTAGTCATACCCTCAACTGCTTAATGCCTGATGGTCAAACACTGACAACTGGTGCTCAGCTACACTGATTCTGAAAAGGACCACAGGCAGTTTAACAGTTCATTAAAAACAAGCATGTTTCTTTTAAACAATTGCAAAACTTTCTGTACGTGACAAGAATGTACTTGGAAATTCAAGAAGACGCACATAAAATGCTGTGTCATGGGACCTTATTAAAAAAAATGGATTGAGGAAAATGCAGCTCCTGCATCTTATTTTGTCAATACAATCCATAATTCAGCTTTCAGAATGAAGGTATATGTAGCAATTTTGGGGCTCAGATGCCTAATAAAAATCTCATAGTCACAGAAGTATATGTGCCTACAAACTCATTCGGATTTTGATTTCAGACTAAAATCTGGTCAGCTGTGTTACTGACCAATGAATCTCTCAGTAAGCAGCTCCAGTGCTGCCGTAACAGCACCCCATTCAATTCAGCCATTGCTTCAAACAATGAAGTGACTTGCACTTTATAAATTCTTAGGTTCCTGGGGCGTTTGAAGGGCTGCTTTAATTTGGATAAAGCAAAACTAGTGGTAACACAAGCTGTACAGAAAACATCTTCAAGCAAATTTATCACTGAAAAATGGAATTGAATATATTTGCAAATACATGGGGAAAGCAATGTTTTATTTTTTTTTTTTCCCAGAAAAGAATGATATGGTAAACTCACATGATGGGGGAAATTTATATCAATAGACATAATAGAAAGTTAATTGCAACCATTTTTTATATGTTTACCCTTGCTAAGAAAAATAGAAAGTCTTTAAATAAAATACTGTTTAGAAATTGGGTTGGAAAACCTCCTGGGATTATCTTGTGAAGCTTCTTTTACTTACTAGCTCCTGCCAAGTTGGAAGCAATATAAAGATAACCTTTCTCATATCTTTAACAGTACTTTTACCTTACTGAAAACAACCAGACACATGTATGAAATATAGAAGACAATTAAAAAGGCTTTAACTTAGTTTTGAGTGGTTTTTCAGCTTCTTATCTTTCTTCTCTCTTACAAAAATTATTCCATTTTTTCATAGGTTTCTTAACACCATCAAGATTTTGATCTTACAAAGATGATAAAATGCTGTGGCCTGGTAAATTCCTGTTCATGGGCTGAGCCTGAATAACAATGTGTGTACAAGCTCATCATGTGCCACATCTTGAACCTGACTCACGATCAGTACCTAATCAAAGCTACATTACCTTATATTTCCTTTAGACATTTTCAAGGACAATTATGGTGACTTAACTACAGAGTTATGTAAAGCACAGTACGTTGATGTGTATCTCAATCCCTTGTCACCATTCTGATGTTTAAGTCTTGCCATAGTTTTTGTAGCTGATAATATGCCAATAATTTGGACATCCACTAAAAACAAGATCCAATTCAAAAAAATAATTAGATATAAGCCCATTAATTTTTTAATAGACTTGATAAATGCAGTAAAAGTTAAAAATTTCATATGAGGGACAGTGAATATTTAATTCATATGCTATAAAGATGGAAATATCCAGGAACCAGACAATGATGGAAGTCTGATTTCCCACAGACTCATGAGCTTTATGCTTACTCTTAAAAAAAAACTGTTACGGGAATCAACCTTTAATTAGATTGTTAACACTGTCTATGCATGTGTGTGTGTGCAAATACTTCATTTTACGTAACTGTAAGCTCTTGCCTGAAACCATAATAATTAGTTTAGAAGGCCCAGCAGAAACAATAATTTAAATGCCTGTATGACCACCTTCTATAATTAGTCATATAAATCTATTTTTTGAAAGCATATTTTGCTTTCAGTTTACAGTGAAGCTTCTTAACCAGGGATAAAAAGACAACAGAGATCCATACAAGCTAAACCAAGAGGGTCAGAATTTAAAAGTAGCAGCATTTTTTTCCTAGTAATTTAGCTAAAAATAGATTAATTATGAACTATAACCATAATTTTAGACACTCATTTTCAGTATGTATATACAGATTGAATTTTTCTCTTCCTAAAGATGTGATTTCTAGACTGGAGAGTGTTTTCATAATCAGACAGTTTACCAGGAACTTGACCTTAGTAGAACAGTCAAATGATTACTTTCATGCTAATTATCAAGATCATGTTTACTTGATGTTGTGAAATGTATGGGTGGGATTAAAGTGATGCTAGGTTCACTGGAAAGAACTGATGACACAGCACCTGTATAAATCTGTTTTACAGAAAACATCCACCTCTACTACAATACAATAAGAACAGTGGAACAATGAAGGGAAGTAAGGCACAGGACTTCACTGTCCTTTTTTTAAACTTCACTGAACTCAGATGGAATAACAGCAGGTATTCGCAGGTATTCACAGGTATTATGAATGCCATTCCAGTGGCACAAACTCTGCGCAAATGGCACAAGTACTGCACACATTTCCCGATTACAAAACAGCAAGGTCAGGAGATTAGAAAAGAAGCAAGAAATTCCTTATAAGACAGAGTTCAATTGCAATGATTTGGAACTGAGGAACATTTTACAAGTGTCTTTTCTAGTAAGCTAGCACTTGTAATTGAATGAGGTATAGCAGAAGAGCTCACAGCAGGCAAAGCATCTATCTCCTAATCTAGTCATCAAAAAGACACAGGCAAACCAATGTGGCATGATACAGAAATTGGTCCCAAATCCCCAAACTGCTTTTCAGACAGTCTCTGTAAGCGAATTGTTTGCACCATATGTTTTCCTTAGTAGCTGATCTACTGAAATGGTGCTTGAGAAGAAGTCCTGCATATACAATGCGAATTATGGTACAGTCTGAAACAGCTTCCTCCAGAACACATCACCTTCTATCCCTTTGAGCCATCACACTGCTTAAAATTTTATTGATCCACAAAGATCACATATCCCCATAAGGCTTCCAGATTTCAAAGTCTGCAATTTCTCTGCTATTCCCTGTGCGTTATTTGCCTTGTCAATGAGGCTTGCAATTTCTTTGTTTCTAGCCACCACCAAAGCCATAACCTTTATCCTTTTAAACCTTCTTTTTTTTTTTTCCTTTCCATCTGACTGCATCCAGCATTCTCAATCTATCAAAGCTTTTTTTTCTTTGTTTAGTGTTCTGTTTCTGAAAGGTTCACACAAAGCCACGATCGAGTGAGTGAGATTTTTGCAATGATGTAAAGAAACCTTGATGTCAGTGCCACAACTGCTGTTAATTCATTCTTTAATCTTTCCTCTGTATGCATCCTATCTATTTTCCAAGATGCTAGAAGCTTTTCTAAAGGGACCTGTGTTAGAATTTTGCACATCTGTGTTAAGAATATAACTGGGGAATTTGATGCTGTATTTTTCATTGTTTACCTAAAATAAAAGACTTGGGCTTTATCTTGAGCTGACTATCTTGTATTTTTGTGTAGTTTTAATAAACACCCTGATGTGTATTTAAATTCACCTGCACACCAGGAAAATGGTATAAAAATACACTACAGGCAGGTCTGGTTTTCTAAACATTCAAAGCAGGAATAATGCTAAATACTTTATGTCCTTAAACATTAATTGCTTTATCGCTACACCAGCAGTTTATAGGCACAAAGGAGGCATAGCTATAGGAATGATAAATATGTGGTGTGCTACCTCCTGTCTTCTAGGCAGGGGTGGCTATGACAAGCAGATCTCATTTCTGACTGCTTCCTTTTTTGATCCTTGTCTTTGTACCTGTGTGACTCTGCATGGGACTTGGGTGGGTTTCATGCTAGGCTGTGGGCTAGAGTTAGGCACTATCAGCTGGCATTGCTTCAGCTGCACTTTCTTGAGAATGTGGTTCAGAGCCAAGCATTTTAGTACCACAATCAAGCATTTTAGTATTTCACTATACCCATTTTGTCTCAAGATCACCAGAATATACAAGGAAATAGCAAAACTGCAGTTGAACAGGCTTCTTCTGTATGATAAAAGTTGATGTGATTTCTACATTTGTCTGCTGGAAAAAAAGTTCTTCATATTTCAAAACACTGACAGTTGGCTGAAGATCTTCTCTGGATAGATTTTTTTTTTTTTTAATTGCAACAAAGAGATTTTTAAGTGCTGTCAGTTTCATCTTACAGAATGTACCAGTACCTTGCAGAACACAGTTTGACTATAAGCCTAATTAAATACTTCTGTATCCTATACAAGACCGAGGTAAAGGCTTTTGCAAAATTATACTAGATTTTGTATATACAAAATAAGGGTTAAGCCTGATTTTAACTTTGTAATCCAAATATTAACACAAGCTCTGTATGCCTTTTTGGCCATGGATGAGCACACATATTCCTCTTCATGTTAAAGTTGTGTACACACATGACAGAAGACTAGGCCCCTATGGTTTCCAAATGAAACCATGGGCACCTCTCCAATGCATGTAATGCCTTAGAGACAATTCAAAGACCTATTTTTACTGCAGATAGCACTACCATACTGTTTAAAATGACACAGTGTAGCCAAGTAACTTAGAACTAACCTGTCAGGTTAACCAGCAGTGATGTGTTTCAGAGTACCAGTGTGCTTATTTTCTTGGTGAATGTTTTCTTTTTTATTCTAGCTTTTCATCTCTTATAAACAATATCCTCTTCCTCCTACAAAGGCACTCACTTGGGTGAACCATATTTCACAGAAGCCTCACGTTTTGTACCTTATTGATTGCCTGTAGGAATCACTTTCTTAATACATTCACAATTCATATCTCTCTCTACTTTTCCTTAACCAAAGCCTCTTTCACCTATTTTGAATAATCACATGCTCTTTCCTGAAGGGATTTAAGTGTACATGTTTTCATATTCAGATGATAACTTCACTTTGCTCACAGTCAAATTAAAGTGCGTGACTAATATCTGTGTTAAAAAAGAAAGAGATAAAAAAACCTGTTGCTGTGTAGAAACTTGAAGTACCCAGATTTGTCAAAGAACATTAAGGAAACTAGAGTACATGTAATTTTCAAAGATGGGTCTTGATGTTTTGTTTCTTCTTACACAAGGCACCCCTTGTGACAAACTATTAAAAATCTCCTTTTCTACAGTTTCAGTCTGCTTATTGCAGGTGAATAAAGTGCTATCTACTAGGAGATGTATCTATTTTACAGACAGAACAAATAATGAGGAAATATTTAATGAACAGTGGATTGAGTTGTTTAGGAAGCAGCTCTGTAAAGCAGGCTGGAAAGAATTTTCAGAAAAGGAGGTGGCACTTTGGGCAGGCTAAAAGTCTAACATTTGAATAAGCTCAAGGCATTCTGCTTTAAACAACTTCCTGGACTTTTTTCCTGTGTAATGAGTATGAATGACTAGCTAATGACTGTCAAGAGAGGTCTTCTAGTGTTGTAGACAGAGAGAAAGTTTTACTAATTAATTACTTTTTTGTGTGTGTTCCTCTTTGAGTACTCAGATGAAGAGAAACTAGCTTCCAGTAGATGGGAAATTATGTGTAAGTACTGAATAATGTAATATGGTTCCTTCACTGTGAAAGCGTGTAGAATACGTGATTTTATTTACTGCTGGAATAGAATGGTAGAAAATGGAGAGAGGCATATTTGCTGAAGCTTTGTCCATGCTGCCTTTGGAAATGGTTGTTGTTTTTATTCCTGAAGTATTCCTGAGCATTGCCTGTGAGAATGATACTTTGTAAAGGAGCTAATTGTGCCAAGGAGCCAACTACCAAGAGGCCAATTAGGAAGAAAAAGCTGTGATTCTAGTTTCAGTGAATCTTTAACTTTTCATTCATTCAAAAGAGTTCCATTACAAGGTATGGCAAAATATATTTCCAGGACACTCTGTAGCAAATTATGAAGCTACTATTCTGGTAATATGAGCCAAAGTCCTTCCATTCTCAAGAACAGTTAAACAATAAAAACAGATAAACAGATAAAACAATATCTGACAGCATTTATGAGGTAAAAGGATGCCACCACCTGTTCTTTCCCTGATATCTCTATTTGATTTAATTTTCCTTTCTTTCAAGTGTCTGAAAAGCAAGTGTAGAATTCAGGATAAATAAAATATTCATTAATTAAAAATGGTGTCATTATTAACTTTGTTTTTTCTATGAACAAACCAAACCCAAATGCATTTAGTTAAACCCAAACCATTTTTTATAAATTGTGGCTTATTTGCCAAACCAGATTAAAAAAATGTATCATTGATTTAACTTCACTGTCATATGCTCTTCCTTCATGGCAGTGCTGTACACAATATTCTACAGTAGCCTTAGCGGTAACACAGCCTTCAGCAATAATTGCTTGCAAATGGAAACTGATGGCTAACATAGAAAAAAATGTATAGCTCCTTTCCCAGGAGATAAAGGATGTCTCAGGATATCTTCACTGAAATTATCTTCATCCTTGAATCTGTAAGTGACAATATAAACTATGAAAATAGCCTTTTTTATTGGCGTGTCCATGCAGAATTCAGGGTAGTCCTCCCCAAATACACTGACAGCCAAGACACACAGCTCTGCCTGATCGTTGCCTACATTCCCAAATAGTTAGATACAGCTGCATGATCAAAAGTCCATATGTATCTGAATATAAAAATACAGAATAAGTCATCAGCTGTAGTGAGCTTAGTAGGGTTTCTACTGTGGTAGGAATCTTTGTTTATCCAAGCATTACATGTTTCACTTTTGTAATATGCAAAGCATCAGAAAGCAGAGGAGTGGGAAGCTAAAATGAGTGCCAATACCCACCACTATGGTCTTTTATGCATCCACAGAAGTGTAGAGGTAGGTCCTAAAATACCCGGTAACATAAGCCTGCACACAGATCTATCAGAAGCCAAGAATCTAACACTATACAAAAGCAATCAGATGATAAGGATAGCAATACTCTATAGCAGCATTTGCTAATGCTTGAAACAATTGGGATAAAATACCACGCTTAAGGGTTCAATACAGTTTCTAATTATTAATTATGAAGATAAGAACTTTGTGAGAGTACATTTCCTTGCAACTAGGTCTCTAAAGCACCCTGCTTTGGCCATACTCTAAAGCAGGATATTTGACCACACGGCTCACACTTTTAACCTAATCTGTCGACTTCTAAATTCTTAAACATTTAGAAAACAAAGTAATTTTCATTTTACATCACATTACAAAAACCCAAACAAAACAACATAGCTATTTGTAGTAGAATTATGTAGAACTGAGTGAGGGGGTTTTGTCATCAGTTTTTCCTTCTTATTAGTTTACCTTTATGTGGCATTTTTGTGGAACTCTTGAAAAACTTTTATGATGTTTAGACTTTTGAGTTTTGTTTCTTAGTTATTTTCTTGCAGCTCTGTTTTATGTGAGAGACCTGGTCAGTCATTCCTTGCAAAAAATAAGATAGTAAACCCAAGCACCTGTCAATGACTTGTTCACATTTACAAACACAGTACTTAGCAAACACTGAGTCTCTGAACAGGCAATGTATACAAGCTTTCAAATATAAAGATGAATGCTTCTGCAACACAGAAGCTAGTATTTTGTATGTTCTAAAATATGTGCTAATAGTAATTACCTGTGAATTAAAAATAAGAATAAATAAATCCTTACACTCATAACACTTACAGAATAATTTTAATAAATGTCTTAGATATGTTAATTTTCAACTTTTGCTAGCCATAAGAATCAGCCCTGTAGAATTTGCTTGTTATAGTGAACATTACTGTGTTTGATGAATTTCTTTCTGGAATGCATTTTAAATGAAAGAATTAGCATTAAAGAGGATTTCAGGTTTTTCCTCTTTTTGATTATCAGAAGGCATGTGATTTGATATGACCTCCAGAAGACACCATAATGTCTTTGCATGTCTCTGATATTCTGTATTGCTTTGCTATGATAAGTTTTTTGGTAATTTATCCCTCACACAGTTTCAGTCAACCATATTTTCACACATATAATCTGCCCATTTGCAATCCAGTTTTTATTAGCAGATCCTTTAAGAACCTATAACTTCCAATAGTCTGTAGCTGTGAGTTATTTGACTCTTTAGTATTGACAAGAAAGGAAAATGATAAATGTGTGAAATGGTGGAAGAACTGTGGTGGCAAAAATATGAATAAACTCTGGATGATCACTAGGAGAATACGTCATTGGCAGAGGAGGAGTGTGGAAGTAAATTCCCAGTTTTATCACCCATGCATTCAGAAAAGCCTGACTGCTGTAGTCACAGAGTTTTTAAAAAAATGAAAGTCAGGATACTTTTCACCCCCCAAAAGGCACTGGCAGAAATTCCTTACAGGGTGGTACTCATAGAAAAAGAAAAACTTCAAATGACTATTAATTTTAAAGGTTTTCACTGAGAAGAAAGGGGACAGCTGTGATTTTAATGTACACCGAGATACGCAATTGAGATTTTAAAAAGTTTTGTGATAGTATAGCATCACTCTTCTGCTGTAACATTGAGATTCAAAATGCTCCTGAGATATAGTTTGCGTTTATTGCTTTGTTTAAATTGATTTCAATGTTTGGTTAATTGGAGCAAATCAAAACTTTTATATTCACTCTTCCTTCAGTCAGTTAATCAGTGTCACCAAGATCTTTACTGTTTTCCAAGATTATAAATAATAGTTTTCAGAATGTTCATATAGAACTTTATAATCCTTAAACAAAGGGGCACGTGTATTTAGTTTAGTAGTTATGCAGACATACGTACTTAGTTTAACCTTGGTTTCTTTGAGTTTCATTTACCTTTTTTTGAATAGCAGTGAAAATAAAAGTGGACATAGAGTAATTTCTTTTTCTGGGGTGCGTGGTGTTGCATTGTTTCTGGGATCAGTTATAAGTTATTAACAACCTAAAACATAAACCCACAAATAGAACGGGCACATTCTTTTACTGTGGACACAGTTGAATATTCCCGTTTCAGTTTTTGAGTCTGTTTATAAGTAATAAAGATTATCTGATACAATATGTTATAAATTTGGGTCTTAAACTTTGACAGAAGGCCTTAAATGTGTTCTATAGATGTAAAATATCTGAATCAACTCTGTCAATAACTTAGGAACAGAGACTTTCCCAAGCTCTTGATTCCTATATACATTTTGATCATAAAATATGAAATAAAGGTCTTTTCATCCACTTGTAAATTAGATTTCACTTTTTAAGAACAGGTTCATACAGAGATCTATTAGCATAGGCATAGCTATGCCAGAGGCATACCTTTGCCATAGGCGTAGTTATGCCATAGCTATAACATTTTAACTATGTATTCGCTTGATCTCCACTGTTCTAAGAAACTCTCTATTTGCACACTTATAAAAATAGTATTAAAGGAGAATATTGGTTACTCACAATTGCAGAGGTAAGATTTATTAGCTTCATTATCTGCTAATGGTGCAGCTCGATTTTGCTTGAGGTTATAAGGGCAAGATGCATCACATTGTCTGACCAGCAATCCAGTTCTCTCCAGAAGGCAGAGGGCATCATCTGATTTCAAAGACATTGGCTGAGTTGCATTGACTTCACAAGTAGCAGCAAAACTAGAGCAATTTCCTCATCTCAGCCTTTGTGGTAGCAATACTATATATACCCTTGTAATGTGGAGCAGTAATCTATATGAGGAAGGCAGGAAAGAAAAATGATTATCACTTCACCTGTGCTTAATTGGAAGCTGGCCATCATGCAACTTGGTGAAAACTGTATAGACATGAGCACTCATCATTTAAAGAAACAACCTTAAATGCTGTATTTGTAATGCTATTTCTTGGGGGGGGAGGGGGGGGGCATATGTTGGCAAGTGAGATTACAAAATTGTAGTCTATCATGTCATGAAAGAAAATGTCCTTCTGCTCTGTATGGTTCATGAGTTGCAAACATTCACAGATAGAATGCTTGTTAAAAACAATCCCCAAATCTGCTGAAATACGTTGTATAGGGTAATACTCACATGGAGAACTGATATCTCTCAAGCAAAATGGTCTGTTTTGGTCTTTGCAATGGCATTTTCAACTGGTTTGGATGACAGCCCCTGGAGTGTTTCTTTGATGAGTTCACCTCTCCACCAAATGCTTGAACTCTTCCCATTATTATCTTGAACTATGTGTAAAGTATCCCCTACCTTTAGCTATTTACAAAAGGTTGTCATGCATTATCTTTTCTGCAGGACATACTAACATTCACTATCAATTTCCCTATGGCAGCAGGGCCTGCTTGGAGAGTCTCTTGCATTATCCAAAATCCCTACCTAGAGACTTTCTGTAACAATTAGCTAAAACGTATTGTTATTCAGCCTGCCACTTTGTTTCAAGTAAGTCTGTGGTCTTAAATTAATCCATTGTTTTATTAGTGCTGAGAATAGAAAGGCTGATTTTGGACTGTATAGGAACTGATGACTAAGTAAGCTGCATGCTCACAAAACCACAGCCTTGCTTACTGAGCTGCATAAAGATTATATGTAAAGTGCTAACTTAAATTTTACCTTCATGTAACAATTTAACTTGAATTTCATAGGTCTTGCCACACACACTGAATCTTTTCTGACTTTTGGGTTTAGCCACTCTGTGAAAGGCATGTGAATAAACCACTAAACTCAAAAATGGAACAAAGCACTGCAGCTAATACTTACATAATGTGTGTTGTGTTGAAAACCTTCAAATTCATTTTCCTGCCCTGCTGGGCCAAGATGAAGCAGCACATATGGTAAGGAAAGCCTCTTGCTGTTGGGAGAACTCTGCATTCCCTCGGCACAGAGGAACAATTTAGCCTCATCCCTCACTCTCTTCTGCTAATCTGGCACAAATTGAATGCAAGAGGCAGAGTGTGGATGTGGATGAGTGAGAGGATGTAATTTGCTGTCTCATGTGGCTAAATGCTTCTTGTTAAGTGTCAGGTTTAGAGCAGAGTAAACAGTGAAATAATATATTTATGATTCTGTTATGGAATTTGACATGAGATTCAGGAAGCATTTCTCCCTGTTTTCTTACATTTCTTTATATCTACAAAAGCTGTAGTTTGGTTTGGAGCATAGGTATGGAAACTAAATGAGCTTTCAACTCCTCTTTGGTATACTTACTTTTTTGTAAATTTTGAGTTTTCATGGAGGTGCAGGAGGGCTATCAGTGCTATGGATAACAAAAGATTACTGAATATATATGCATTTTTCAAGCAAAATATATGCAAAACCACACCAAATGAGGAAAATCAAGTGGTTTGTATGTATGAGCAACAGAAAAATTACTTGTGAAGAGAACGATTGTATACCACCTCTTTCCTCAGCAATATTGTACAACATGATGAGTTCATCATTTGAGGGCAAATGCCCATGGAAACTTCATAGAACCCTGAAACATGCCTTGGACATATCCAAGGAGTGAAAGCCAGGAGCTGCCAGTCATCTGGGTGAGCAGCACTTATAAAGGAAGATTGAGAATGGTGGCAGAAATAGCAAATAATTGGTAAGAAAATGGCAAGGAAAAGGATCTGTGAAATTTACTATTTTTACTAACACTGTATCTGATTTCAATTTCACTCTCCTTTTTGTCTTCAGAAGGAAGGAGATTAGCTAATATAAATTCTGGAGTTTATATTTACAGCCAAAAATAAACCTCATACAAAAATAAAAAAAAAGATGTTGTTGAGGGGGTGGGAGGAGAGGCTGTGGGGAAGGGAAAGAAATTATTTTTAATGCCCTAAATGTTCCCATACTTACTGTCTCCTATTATATCCTTCGTTCTGAAGTACTCTTAGCCTTCACCGAATAGTAGCAGGGCATTAATAATTATTTCATTCAGTACTCCTGTTAGCAAAAATGAGGTCTTCCAATCAGGGCAGGCAGTGAAAGCAGGATGCTGTGTCAGTGATGTAGGCATCCTGTTAGGCAATAAAAATTTAAAAATGCTTTCAAAGATTAAGGCAAAAGAGGTTGCAACATAGGACACAGAGAAGTAAAGTGACCTGAGCTGAGGGTTTATTCTAAAAGGCTCATCGGGGAGACAGAGTTTAGGATTACTTTGGCTATTAGGGTATTTGTGTCGCTGGCAAATAGCAGGGCTTGCATTTTCATGCTTGTTTTATCATGCACTATATATTGTTTTGGCTCTTACTGAAGTTCAATAGATGGAATATGATGGGTTTATTGGCTGTATTACAGCAATAATATATTTTAGTTAAAGTTGTCATGGGTCACTTCCATCTATGTTACGTCCATCCAAAATACTTCCTCATAGTATTACAACCTGTCACAAACACAATTTACACAATCCACTACAGCATAAAAACAATGGTGTGCTAAATTTTACTGGGCTGTTCCTACTCCAGGACAGATTATTTATACAGTCAGAAAGCGAAATAAGGAATAAAATGAAACCATATATCTTACTGCACCATGTTTATTCTGTTTGCTATTCATGCAGATTTGCAGAGCAGGAAAGAAACATCCCCTTCTATTCAGAATAGTATTACTACAGATGTATGCAATATTGGCTAGTTTTACTTACCAGTGATAAAACAACAGCAACGATAACTTAGTTCTCCAGTTTTGTAGGAACGGTAAAATCTGTCAGGGTAACAAGGGATTGGTAATGTTCTGCCAGACAGAATAAAGTATGGACAGTATATTCAGTTGTATTTCAAAAGAGCATAGAGTTTACTTAGAACCAGCCCTAGCCATCTTAATTCTACCACAAATTAGAAGAAAGAGTAGTTTAGCATCCAGTGTCAGCCAACCTTTATGTAGAAGTGGAGTTCCTACATGAATAGCTAGAGAAGAGAATAAAAAGATGCAATGTAAACTATACCTTATAGGATGTTGTAAGATATAATCCCTCCATTGGAGAATGAAAGTCTGAATATTCTAACATAGGAAAATCTTCAGTTAGAGACTGTTACTTCTTGGAGTCTCTGGTCAAACAGCTAGAAGAAACATTTTTGATGAGCTGTTTGATTTTAATCATATCAAACTGAAGTCTGTGGTCCTCAAGAGTACTTTATTTAATATTTAAGTACATTTCAGTAAGTTAAATACATTACAGATAAAAGTCATTGTCATGTCATTTTGCTTGTTAATAGCAACATTCTTAGGCCATGTCTACAAAGATTTACCAGCAAAGCTAAGAGAATGGAAGCTAAAAAAAAACCCACATAACATGCTGAAGCTGACTAATATACTTGCATTGGCAAAACCCCAATGTGTGTTTATGCCAGTGGAGGAAAGCTAATGTTAGTTTTGCATCTGTCATTCAAGGAGATGATGCAACCGTGTTGGCACAAAAGGTTCTCTTCTTGGCATACACCAAGGGGCTTTGACAGCATGGACCCAGCAGATTGGCTAGTGGCAGAGGCTTTTTAGTTTAGACAAGCGTTAAATTTTGCATTGAAAACTGGGTGATCTGGCGAGATAAACATTTAATTTGGAATAGCCAAAGAAAACAGTTAAGGGAATGAACAAAGTTGGCTTTTTTGTCTGGCCACCTTTTTGCATGCTGCAGACTGTAGTCCAGAACATTGAGTCACGTTCACTGAAAGGGAAGTGAATATATAATCTCATTAGTTTAAAAAAACAAGGAATGTTAGTCTCATTATTAAGATGCATTTTTTTTTTAATGACAGAAATCAGTTTTTAGTGACTACTAATTGTGTGGTCATGTTCCTTTTGGCATACAACTGCTCTATTGCTTTTTTACAAAATTACAGGTATTAACTGCAGCTTAAAAGTAGAAAAAAAAAAAAAAGAAGATATTTTTAAATTTATTTTTATGAAAGGGAAGGAAAACTACCTTTTAGTTCTTTCACTTAATTGAATTGGTTTTCCTCCAGAGATGGCATGTCCTATTTAATCATTACAGCAGATGTGCAACAACAATCTGAATACAGGGGAATGCAAACCAAAGGGATTTTCTATTTAAAACATTGGCAACATCTTAAAAATACGCAATCTGTTGAATTCTTGGTTGGCTTTGAGCACTGGAAACACAGTACTGAATAAAAGGCTTTACTTTATATTAATAACATTTATAAAATTGCTTAAGGAATAGAACCCTTTAATTTGTGTAAAGCAGTCAAGTAAAATATGCCATGTAAAATACAGACTATTAATTGAGCTGACCTGAATGCCTTGTACTTCACACCAGGTTTTATCATGTTTTATCTTTTCACTTTGAATAATAATTTGCTACTGATATAATTATTATTTAGGTAATTTATTACCCATAATGTGCAAATTGAGCACACTGAAACAAATTAAAGCAAATTAAAATATGGTCCCTGTCTTGGTCTTCTTTTTTTAGTTCACGACAGAACAATGAAGGTCAAGATGTCAAGAGAGTACCACAGAGACAAAGGAAGAAAAATATTAATATAATCATTAGATAGCTCAGTAATACGTCTCAATTTTTATTACAGATAATTCAGCAACTTTTCATTATTTCTACTACTATTATAGGACTTGTGATGTCGCACCTCCTAATTGTCGCTACTAATATGTAGTGTGTATCCTTTTCTTCCCCCATTTTCCTGCAAGTAACTTGATAATACTTAATTCTAAAATCAACTTCAAAAGCTGAAAAATATTTAGTATTTCTGGACACATAGAGAAGAGGAAGGTTGCTGGGAAAAATCAACATGCTTGACCAACCTGATTGCCTTCTTTGGTGAGACATCAGGATTTGTGGATGAGGGGAGAACTAAGGCCATATTTTAGCTGGATTTTAGCAAGCCCTTTGGCAGTGTGTCCCACAATTTGGGTATTTTGGTACCCATATTGTAGTCTGGGTTGGTGTACAACCAAATAAGTAAGAGTCATTTTGGATAATGGGCCTCAGAGGGTCATAGATATAGGTCATACTCTACCTAGAAGCCAGTAGAGCAAGTAGACAAAGAAGAAATGTCAAGCTTACCCAAATTCTCACAAAAACAGTGTTTGTGTCAGGTGTTTTGACATAAATATGCGTTTACAGTGTGTAGGTCTGTAGGTTAGAGAGAAAGGTCAAACGCAAATTAGGACTTTTGGGAATAGTTAGCTAAGCCACATGAAAACCACTTTGTGGTTTTCTTCCTGAATCCTGGTATAAATAAACACCTTCGCAATCAAACTGATATCGTTGTCCTGGAGGACAGAGAAGGATTGTGATATGATACCTGTCCATATACATGCACCCCTGGCAAGACATTTTCTGCCCGTTTTGAGATTGCAAATTTCCCATTCCATCTCTCGCCCAGGAAAGCTTACATACAAAGTTAATCCAGCCATGCATTCCAGATGGGAGCTGTAGGACTCTTAACATGTGTCGGATTAGGTGATGGAGCATCAAGACTCCATGTCTTCTTATGTAAAATAAGAATACATACATCTAAAAGAAATGAGGCATTTTGAGTCACAGTAGATATGGCTGGATTGAACTATGTAGAAGAATGGCAGGATTGGGCTTGACAAAAGTATGGTTAGCATAAAATAATACAACTGATGCTGTGCTTTGTCACATGACATGCTGATGAACATGCATATAAGACCATAAACCAGCCCTACATGTATCTGAAGGAACAACCGCAAGTATTGGTTGGCACTTGTCCTGTGGTACTGATCAGGTACCCTACTGTGGAACTTTATTCAGGTTAAGAATATTTCTCTGCCTCTCTTTCCACGTATGACCCTCATTTGAGAGATGCAACTGCTTGCTAGGAGTAAAGATCTGCTGTATCTGGTAAGTGGAGTTATTGAGCAAGAAGTTACCAGAATTGTGATGAAGCTGTCAAAACATGGCTCATAGGGAGGCAAAAGAGCAAGCTAAAATCATGTGACTACACAAGGCTATGTTATTGAGATAATTCAGTGTGAGAAATAAAGATGTTTGGCCTAATATACCTTTTCTTCCCCTGGTAAATCTGCACCTGGACAGACTCATGAAATAGCAATGAGTTTTTACCAGTTCTGCTCTCTAGGAAGAACATAGTGAGTCCATAATAGCAATGCTTATAGAAACAAGAAGAGCTTTTGCATAGCCAAAAAGAGGCAGTAGCTCCCTTTCTCCTCTGACTTGGCGTACTCAGGTTGCTTAAGATGACAGGTGCACAAACACTGAGGGAAAAGAGCTGAGATTCTTCATATTTGCATTAATCTGAGCTCAGAGGAAGACTGCCAAAGTGAAATTCAGAGTGTGCAAAGGCAGTTAACTAGAAATCAATAAAAATATTGCTGATAATAAGCAAAATGACTGTCTGGGCTTATACAGCAACCGTGTGCCATCACAGAGACACTTGAAATATCTCTAAGCAAAGTTCTGCTTGCTAAATTGGTTGTGGTCTCATAGCTTCTACCAGAACAGTATCTTCTGCTATGTGGAATATTTTTCACAATCCTTAAGTAAAATTAGTTAATAAAAGTATGTGGAGCAGGGACAGCTGTTCCATGTTCTATGTGCACTTCCTAATATATATATTTTTATTTTGTTACTTTTCATATTAGACTTTTGCCTAAGATGAGAATTTTCTATATGCACCAAATTGTTTTGTGCGTGGTTTGTGGGTCACCAGCATTTTAGCAGTAGTGTGGGTTATATTTATGTAAAAGATACAAAGGAAAATACATGTTAGAGTCTCCTCTCTGTATTCCTATTGCCTCCAACTGTTTATAAGTGAACTGTTTCTTCTCTCCCTGTTTTTGCTCTGTCCTTAAACTTTTCCAGGCTGTTGTCTCTACCCATGAAAATCTCTGTTCTCTGCTTCTGTTTTGGGTAATCTAGATTATGAGTTTTGGCCTAGACTATAAAACAGTAAAGGCTCTGAAAGAGCCTTATTTGAGAAGAGTTATTTTGAAAAGTCCTCATTTGAAAGTCCTTTTGGAGTTTACTTTGAGAGGGCTGTGTGTTAGATGCAGCACAGAATGTATCATGTGTAGCATGCAATATACTCCCTGCACTGCAGCTAGGAATCCAGAGCCTGGTTCTAAAATCTAGTTCAGGTTAGCAAGGGTTTTATCCTGCTCCAGAGCTATGTAAGGAATTCACAATGACCTTCTGACTGTATTATGGACCCAAAAAACATCACTGACCCCAAGGCAAGTAAACATTCAAGTGAAACACTTTGATACTAGTAGTCACAGAGAGGAAATACTTTTATAATGTACATAATTTTAAGTCAAGTTTGACCACCTATACTACAGTTAAATTATTTTCTTTTTCTAAAAGATCAGAGAGAAAATTAATGAAAAAGAAAATTTTATTAGTGTGCTTGTTTTGGTCAGTTCACCACTTGAAGCAATTCGGTATAAATTCATAGAAGACAAGCAAGCAACTGTAGGGGATTTATCCTGTTCTCATTGAACTTAGTGTGACTTAAGGAATGGACTCAGCAAACATTTCTAGATAAGGCTAATACTTGAGTAAAACCATTGTAATAATTCTGTTCACAAGTTGCAATTGAAATACATGCTAAGGGATGAAGGGACCTCTTTGATTGTTTGTATTTCTTTCTGTCATTCCATTTTAACTGCTTCCTTGCTTATTACATGGTTCCCATTAGTATAATGTATTAGTTGTGTTTGCACAGCTTTTCCTGGTAAAGGCTGCCCTGCAGTTGTATGGCCATTGGAGTAACCAGCTGTTACTCATGACAGAGTAACTTAATTATGCCCTGCTTGAAGATGCTAAATAGAATTATCTTCTGAACAAGTGTACTTCACTCAATATTTGTCTTTATCAGGTGCTTGAACTCTGACACTTAAACCATACACACTAATAAAGACGTTTTAAAACTAGACCTAGTTGCAAGTTAATTATTAGACTCCAATGTTGTTTTACAGTATTTATAGAGCACAGTTACCTTTCTAGCTCAAGTATAATGCATATTTAAAAGATTTCAGAAAACAGAAACTAAAATGCAGTTAATAGCTTGATAAACTGGTAATTGAGGTTAATCTTTTGCTATATTGTGTGAACATAAGAAATAGATATTCAGTCAGTATTGGTCATTTTAAAAGCCAGGATTGTAATACTCTGCACTTCAAATCTGGAAAAAAAAAAAAAAAAAAAAAAAGGATTGCTTTCTATTCAGCAAAATGTACTAGATATAAGAACTTGTAATTCAGAGACAATGGTCTCTCTGTGTTGTAGCAAGCCATTTTGTTTTTATTTTAAACCTGGAATATGAATTAAATCTAAGCCATAATTTTTTTCTTTCTTCTGGTAACAACCTTCCTTAGTTCTCTATAAAGCAGCTTGCTTTCTTTCCCTTTTGCATCACTAGACAATTATATATATGAAAGTGACAATTTTAGGGCTGCCAACTGGCTCCTTGAGCTTTAAGTGTTCCAAAATGTCAGCTCCCATATGCCAGTCTGCAGGAGTTTATTTTGAATAGCTGTCCACCTGCCACATTTGCTAGATGATTTAACCTAAAGGCGAATATAACCTGCATTCAAGGTAGATACCTGAAGGCTGTCCCTCTACTCTGCTCTCGTGAGACCTCACTTGGAGTACTGTGTGCAGTTCTGATGTCCTCAACATAAAAAGGACATGCAACTGTTGGAACAAGTCCAGAGGAGGGCCACGAGGAT